>JABJVR010000016.1:408120-423868 GCA_025773905.1 Chitala chitala
ATAGTTTTTTATAAAACGCTGCTATTCATCTTGAGAAAATTGAGAATTATGGAAAAATTGGCATATAAACAGAACAAATATTTTATGTAAGGTTTAAAAATTTGAATGAAACTCACATACTTTGTTTAAGAAGGACTGACTGCTGACATTACAAGTACAGTACTCATGTAAAGTGACCTATTTCTTTGTCCAGAAAACATCCCAGTGTGGAGCTCATATTGTACAGTCAAACTTTAACCTAGAAGCTTTAATAACAAAAACCGAAAGAGCCAAGTAAAACAAAACAGAGGTGAGCAGAACCAAGAGCAGCTCCTAACAGAAAGACTCAGGACGTAACTTAAACAGAAAGTCACAAACACACAACTGAAAACCATCAACATTAACACAGAATACGGGGTGGAGCTTTAACCTGTGAAATGACACGTTGAAATCTGTAATATCTCTGTAGTAAAAAGGAAGATCCAGAAAATGTGAATCTGAAAAACTTGGTTAATACCATTGGTCTGAGATAAAATAGCATGTATAGAGGTGCTAAACAGGAAGGCTGAGCATTAATGGTTTGACTGCAGTGCATCAGGATGTGTGTGCAGTGAGACCTGGACCTGCAGTTTGTGGCACAATCACTTTGAATGGTGCCTGAATTTGGATCATCAACTGGTCCATGCAAAGAGCAGGATAATGTGCGCTGACTGGATAGCAGGTTTCATCAGACACAACTGAGATGACCTAAAACGTGATGCCCAGTCTGTCAAGACTCACATGTGCTCTGCATGCCAAACTGTAGTTGTAGGAAACTGTCTCTTATTGGACCCTTGAAGGGAGATGGTTTTAATGCTGGTGTCTCAGCTGTTCAACAATGTCCTATCAACAATCAATGGGCATGATCAAAGGCTAGGCTTAAAGACAACAGCAGCTCCCCTATGTATTGTATTAAACAAGCTCCCAAGGATCTGTTTCACAGGGGATGAGACAGATATAATTTCAAATACAGTATCAAAGGTCAACATGAGAGTCTGAACAAACAATTAATGTATGTGAGGCATCAGGAACAGTCTGGGGGTTTTCAGTCATGACTCATCAGGAAGGTCTCATTAATAGTAATTGCTAGGGATAATTTGGCCTCTACATAAAGGGCACTGTTCACAGATAATGTTACACACTGTTAAGAAATGCATACAGTGAGCAGTGTGTTGTTTTCTATGTGTAGTCTTCTGTTTTAAATACTAAGCTTAAATTGGAAAAGAGCAAACATGGGGCTGAGGTACAGGGTCCACGTGAATCAGACACAGCGCCGTTATTACTGCTACAAAAGACCACATCATTGCTTGACAGTTTTAGATAAGTAGAATTTTATGTTAAATGTATTTTAGTTTTCATAGTTACAATTATACATTAACATAGTAGTATTTGTTTTTATAATGCATCATACAGTACAAATATAGTAATACAATGTCTTCACTGTACAAATGTGTACACAGAGCACTTTGTGTCATCATACTGAAAACACTGTGCACACTGTATTTCTGCTAACGTAACCCTTGCATGAACCGTTGATTTTTTTTCTCAGTGTCCATCGTGGTAGTACGACTACTGACTCTACTCATTTGGGAGATCCAATTTATTTGGAGGATTAAAGAGAAAAATCTCTTCTTCTTTTGATACAATTACTCCTTAGACCTTGTCTGCTCCGTGGGTCTGTGAACACAAAGATCCAGACTGACACGATAATGAAATTTACTTTATCTCCAGAAAACTTCCATGTCTGTGCACCAAGTTGAACGTGTGTAATTTAGGAAGCACATTGTTCCTTAAGAAACATTTACTTTTATATCCATTGGAAGATTTACATCTAGAAACCATCAGGTTTGGTTAGTTTTTATTCTTGCATTTATCAGCTAGGGTTAAAACATGATACTGAGGCTGCAACCGTAAAATCCTGCTCTAAGGAATTTGAACATGAGCGGCAATAAAGCACACAGCAGGTAAACCCAATCTTCACGTTGGGAGTTGAGAACGGAATAGGATTTGTCCTGACAAAGCCATCAAAACTTACAATTGTCTCTTTCATCTTCCATCTGAGAAAGAATTACAGGTCAATATTCTGGAGTTTTAAACTGTATGAATGCTCTATAAACATTGCAGACAAAACCCTCTTCTACCAAATCCAAAATCTATTAGGAGAGATAAAGAAGGCCAGCGTGAGTCTGGGTGTTTCCAGCCGTGCTCAGGGTCATGGGGACTTTCCCACACAAACTCTTCATGAGGAATAATGCAATCAGGGAGCAACCTGGTGCTCTGCGCTACTGCTGATACTGCACTGCTTCTGTGTAGCTAACATGCAACCAGGAGCCATTTCAGCTCCCCCCACACTCTCTCTCCCGCTATCTCTCTCTCACACACACACGCACACGCACATGCACACACATGCACACGCAAACATGCACACGCACACACAAATTGGGCCAAATAGTGACTTAGGCCATCCTAGTACCCCCACACACCTTGCTACCAGGAAATTGAAAAAAAAGTCAAGAAAATAAATTTCCCCGAAACTGTAGAATGTGAGAAGGATCTATTCAACCAATACAGTTCCACGTTTAAAAATTTTGTTATTTTTTACAGATTACAGTAACAACATCCTAGATATAATTTTTTATTCTTTAATTTGTTGTCACTTTTAATACAAAAAAATGCATTTTATCAATTCACACATTAAATGCTGTTCTCAGAAGGTAGTACATTACACACCTCATGACAAATTTGCTATTTAGACAATAACACACATTTACTGATACTAAGCACCTCATGGTACATAGTACAATATTAACAGGATAAACAATTAAATTAAACAAATTTTTATACAGCTTCTATTGCCCTATGTTTGAAGAGGATTGCTTTCATAAAGGCCAAACGTAAAAAAAAAAAAATACATAAATGTTTAAAAATGTTAGACCATTTTAAGTAGGCACTGTACAAATAAAGAAGTTGTATATGTTCACCACAGAAAACATTAAAGCATTTCCCCCAAAACAAGTTTCTCTCTTTTGCCAAAAGGTTGATATACAAAGTAAAAGGTCTAGATAAAATAGCAGACTGTGAGTGACTAATTACTGCAGTTTATTCCGCCACTTTCACAATGTTTACCTGTTTGCAGTTTTAGGAAATACACAAAGACGCGCTACAGAAATGGCACATATGATATGGTGCTAACTGGATCGAGGATGCTCACCACTGTTTGAAGGCGGGCAGATATCTCTTATGCCTCAAATGGATTAAGGTTAAGCAGGTTGCAAGCAATTTCTCTTTGTTATCAAGTGAAATGACTCTGCAAATATGACAATAAATCAACTGGGGAGTCAATGTGAGAGGATGCAACTGCTAGCAGCTGATAACACATCAATCAATATTTAATGTTTAGAGTTTAATTAATCCACAAGAAGAGAACATTCTTTCAGTGACAAAAATAAGAAAAAACAGGAGTGGGAAGTGCTTTAGCCAAGAATTGCTTTTATATCAAACAAGGACCAATTACTTTATGTGTCTACCCTTACAGGGTTCCCATTAGTCAGTTTCTTCAAGCATCTTCCTTTTCATCTCTTTATTTTACAGAAATCTGACAAGGTGCTATGGATTCATCAAGTGTTTAACAGGATTACCATGCAAAAGATAAGAGGCACTCTACTTAAGATAGTGATTAAGGATCGGGTAGTGATTTTCTGTTGAGTATACTGAAACAAAAGCAAAATGATTTTGTTCACATGAGCCAACTCTCAGATAGCTAGGTTTTCTGTTAAGATTATACCGCTTTTTTTTTTTTTCAAGATAAATCTGATCTTGGTTACGTTAGATTTAGTCACTCATTACTTTATTCAGTTTGCTTTTTACTGTGGTGTTTGAATATCAGTGGTTAATACAACTGACACATAAGGCACAGCTGACCGGTATGAGGTGTACTTAACATTGTACTTCAGACCAGTGACGCCTGTTTCCCTCGCCCCTCCCCTGCCACACCTTTCCTTAGGCCTGCTGGGAAACACCACCACCTCATTCTCAACAGGGCAAGCCTCTGGATTAACTGGCCTTGCTTTTATTTTAAGGGGATTATTTTTAGCTCTTTTCAACAGAGGGTGAATTAAAAATGTCTCTTTAATCTAGAATTTTTCATTTCTCTGTTTAAAAATGCACTTTAAAAAGTGATACATTTTACAAAGTTCTAAAAATACTAATTATTTGTTCACCTTTCCGCCTCAGTTATACTTATACACACCTTTCTTGGTATACTTGTTTCAAATTATTTAACTAAGGTATAACAACAAGTACAACCCACATGAATGGTCATCGTAGTGAATAATTTTGCAGATAACATTTTAGGAAAGATAAGAAAAACTTCTGTGGAGTTATTCACAAGCAATTGAATTAATTTGATTAAACAGCATCTACAAAACAAAGCAGTCAAAATGTCCATGTCTCACCAAACTTCAACAATCACTGGCAGCACGCCAACTAAATAGGACAGGTAAGTAGATTACACCCCAGCATGAAGCTGCAGCCATTTCAGGAGGTATTAAATTGCATCTCACCCTTGTCAGGTTTAAACACCTGCACTGCCAGCACGTACGGCCTGTGAGAGAAGAGCTGTCTCCACACAGAGCCGCCACACCGCAAGCCCCCTGATTACAGAGACAGCTTGGAGAGGTATTAATTACGCCATGGAGCTCTGCTGAAAGAGAGGCACCCCGGCACCGCTGGGTGGGTTGTGAACGCAGCGCGCCCACAGGATGGCGATGCTCCTTGAGATGTGATCACAGAGCCGGAAACCAGAAGGCACGCAAACATACACGTAAGTGCCAGAAATAAAGGTTTGAAGTTAAGCTTGTGGTCTACTGAGGATGGCTTCCACTCAGCCCTCACATCATGTTATGCTCCCATTTGAACAGACCCAATCACCAGCTCAATTTCAGAACTTTGTGCCTACCTGGGCCCATATGTTGTTCTGTGTGTGTGTGATTATCTAATTTGTGTATCATTGTCTCTATGTTGTATTCTGTGTTCAATGCTGTCTTGTGTGTCTCCTTGTTCTTATTCTGTACTTTCCATGCTTCTGTGTGTAGGTGCTCTGCTCAGGGGAAGGAATGTGTCTGTGTGAGCGTTTGTGCTCACTGTGATACTTTGTGCAGGTGGTGCAGCCCTCCGTGGTGACCAATTAAGAACCAAGCAGCACAAGAAGACAGGTCAAAAGGGAAGTGCAGGAAAAGGCTGCACACCGTGGAGAATAAGAGGAAGCCAGCAGGAGGGTAACGTGTGTGTCATAGCAAGCCTGTTGGCCAAACATCTCTTAACACTGCACTAATTGATTACACATGTCCTTCACACTGTTACACTGCTACCTCCCACAATGCACTGCAGAGGAAAAAAGCTCCACTGTGCTAATGCTAATGTTGACCCCTCTGCTCAGAGCTAATAGGAATAAAGATGCCAGTGAGGATTGGGGCAGTCATATTTTCTATAATAATTCACATTTCCTAAGATTTCACAGTGGTATTTGAAGATATTGGCTTAACTCCTACTATTAGCTATTTTAGTTTAGGTAAACACTATGCTTCCTCTAACTTGTAAAATGTGGGGCACTGTTTTTTGCTAGATATTTACTCGTAACAGAAAAGCCTTTCAATTACAAATGTGAAAGCACTTTGTCAATGTCGAAATATATTTAAAAATTGCATGAGAGCTTTATGAATACAGTCTGTTCAGGAAATGTGTTTTTTATGTGCACCTTATTAAATTAAATGGAGTAAACATTTCTATATATTAATTTTCCTACAATTTTTTCTGCTGGATTGGGAAACGAACCTCGTTGCTTTCTGAAAGGTATGTATAGGGTCTTTGAGGGTTGCTAAGATATTGATATTCATAAAAATATTATTCATTAATGTAATGAAAGGGAGCAGTGAGAAAAACACTGTAAATACTCATATGTCTGGAACACTTTGGATTCATAAAACTAGCACACAAATATCTAAGGGAAAAAAGAGTTTCAACAAATTGAGACTTGTACAGAGAAACATCATCTCAAATGGTTGAAAATCAGTCTTTTTGAATGAGTAAACACAAGACTACCTGAACTGCAGCTGGCAAGTTGGCACTGAATCTGCCAACACCTTCCTAAGTGGTATTAACAGCTACAATACACCAGTGTTGAACTGAATGCTAAACTGATACTCTCTGAATAGTGTTGGTACCTTGCACCTCCAGGGCAGTGGGTTTGATTGTAGTCCCCAATGTAATGAGTGGACACTGAAGAGTTTTCCCATATGCCCATTTGACTTTTCTGTAATGTCACTTTTCTACCACCACAATAAAATGCCATGCCATGCTCTAGTGCTTTTCCACTCCACTGTTGTCCTTACTGTATTGTGTCAGACTGGCCACACTCAAGAACAAGACCTAAGTGGGTTAAACTTCACCCTCAACCGTGTTCTACTGCATTAACCCTGTCTTGCATAGTGGTCACTACAGTGGACAGCTATTTAAAAGTTGTTTTCTTGTATGAAACGCATGCAGTCCACCTAAGTGGACATGTGAAGAACTCCTTGAAAAATGCCTTTTCAAAAAATTTAAGATTTTTTTTTTTCAGACCCAAAAAGTAACAAAAACACTGAGGAAAACAATGCTGACTGTGCCTTTCATATTTCATGCGTGAAAGGGTTAAAGTAATATGATTGGCTGTGGCCTCTCTTTGTCAGACTGCATGTGGCATGTTTAATTTTCAAGTAAAGATGGTATAGGTTTTGGTTTTGTTTTATAACAATGAATTCAAGATGCAAAACTTGTTTGTTGTAAAACCACTCCTTTATTAGCAGGAATATTTGGTGTCAGGAGAATGTGTATACTCTGCTACAGGATGTGTATGCTCTGCTGGAGGATGTGTATGCTGTGCTGCAGGATGTGTATGCTGTGCTGCAGGATGTGTATGCTCTGCTGGAGGATGTGTATGCTCTGCTGGAGGATGTGTATACTGTGCTGCAGGATGTGTATGCTCTGCTGGAGGATGTATATACTGTGCTGCAGGATGTGTATGCTCTGCTGGAGCATGTGTAAGCTGTGCTGGAAGATGTGCAAACTGTGCTGGAGGATGTGTATGCTGTGCTGCAGGATGTGTATGCTCTGCTGGAGGATGTGTAAACTGTGATGGAGGATATGCAAACTCTGCTGCAGGATGTGCAAACTACTGCAGGATGTGCAAACTACTGCAGGATGTGTAAACTGTGCTGGAGGATGTGTAAACTGTGCTGGAGGATGGGTAAACTGTGCTGGAAGATGTGTATGCTGTGCTGAAGGATCTGTAAACTGTGCTGCAGGATGTGTATGCTCTGCTGGAGGATGTGTTTAATATGGGTGAAGCACATGGTGAGGCTTGGAAGCAGCAGAGGCTGAGATTCTTAGTGTGGTGAGCCAAGGATGTCTGAGGCATAGATGATGGGCACACAAAGGGACACCTAACAAGGGCTCTTTGTACAAGGCAAGACCCTCTCTTTCAAAGCACTGCCTTTGGATTGAGGACCTTCCAATGATGTCACTTTTTCTAATCAGAAATTTTATTAAGCTCCACCATCGGCTTAAAAAGCCAGATTTGTTTTTTTGTGGTTCGTGACTGGATTCAGGCAAGCTGACTGTGTATAGACTCATGGGATTGGAATTGAAGAGAGTGTGGGCACAAACTAGAGGCAAGGAGGGGTGATGGACAACTTTTGGAATGTTGTGTTTCTGTATCCCTTTGTGTAGCCCAGCCTCAATGGCATGGGTGTTTTTTTTTACACCTCAGCTAATTTATTTGAATATGATTTAGGGAGAATGATGAATGAAGATACATGCATTGTAATACTCTACATATAGTGCCAAACAAAATATACATTTTATGTTTAACATTGCAAAGGAGCTGTTCAGGGCAAAGCAGCATTCTGATCAATATTCCATATACACAAAAGAGTATGAAATGCTATTGTATGAACTTAGGATCATACAATAAGTATACATTAAACAGTATTCTTTAAAACAGAGTTAATTCATTCAAAAGCAAACTACACTTCACGGTCGCCCTACCCACTTAAACAATGCCACCGAAACTTATCTCCTGGGCTTGCTTGCTCTTCACATTGTCCTATAAAAGGTGTGATTTCGCCCAGAGGCAATCAAACAATTGTTCTCTTTTGCTAATTGATGGCAAAGTGGTAAAAGCATTCAGCTCTGGCTCCCATTTATTTGTTGGTTTCAGGTTGTTAACAGCCCCCTTGCCTTGCATGAATCAAACCGGTTGGCTCAACTGTGGTCACGCCATTGTCCCTTTATCACTTCACATTTTCATAAATCTTTGGTGGTAATCTCTTAATGTGCCGCACCTCAGACTTTTTCAACATCTATGCAAAAGACTAAGGCACTTCAACAATGGCCTCTCCTGCTGATGTTATCTCCTGGGGGGAGGGGGGGGGTCATCAATAAAAAAGCAGCTGCTCTTTACTTTTGGCTGTTCTTAAAAAAAAATGCCCCTCCCTCACTAAAGGAGCTTTCCACTTCCCTGGTCTGCTTAAACACAGATCTTATCTAATAAACTGAGAGCTGGATCGTCTCTAATCACTCTGCTGTGTAAAAACAACACACTGTTCTTAGGTGTGTGTGATAAAATGAAATCACCTCAGGAGCTGAATAAACACATATAAAAATCTCAAAGGAAATTTCAAAAGATTGTAGCATTAAATCAAAATAAGTTCGATGTAATATGCACAAAAGTTTTTAAGTCAACCTTTCATTTAAAGATTAAGCAAATATCCCTGTTTGTCCATTTGCAAACAGGGCCACTGCTAGTTTAATGTCCTCTTTAGCTGTAGTCCCTGTGATACCACAGTTGATACCCCCGCTGATATCATAGCTAATTTCACCCATTGGATATTCAAATAAAAATCAGTTGCCCATTGGGTCAACATAAAAAAATACAAAATCCATATGAAGACAAGTGTGTAATTTCTTAAAAAACATTTAAATCACATAAAAGCAGTTTGCGTGGTTCACAACTATAGTTTATTGATTGTATTATGTGCAACACAATGTAAAAATATAGTTTTCCTTAAATTTTTTATGGTTCTTGTGTAATTCTAAGATCCTGATTATAATGGTAATATATATTTTCATGTAACATCAACATTCTTTACCCATGTGTAATGAACCCATGTGTAATGTAACTAGCTTGTATATGTGTGTGTATATATATATATATATATATATATTTTTTTTTTTATGAACATTGTTGATGATACATTATAAATTTTTATTTGATTATACAGCATTCCAGGCTTCATAAAAAACTAAAGCTTAGAAACAAAGTGAAATAAAACTTTATTAAAAACGTGTGCCATTGTGATTGCTAGGCACATGTAAATTCTTGACTAATTAAACAATTTCACTAAAATCAAAAAATGTATGAGAATAATAGAGAACTCCACCCAAAGATGGCTGACTCACGGGTGTGGGAAGGGTCTGCACTGTGACTTCCACATTTCTCTCCGGTGCCTGTGTAAAGAGGTGATTAGTCTCAGCACCGATCCAAGGCCTGCCTGGATCCCCTTAACAGTTACAGAGCCGCTTCATTTCAAAGCTGCCAAAATATAACCAAATATACCTCCCATCTCTCTTTTATGTTGATACATTAACTGCATTAATATGTTATCTGCACCAAAACCCTTGCAATTCATTTATCTGTGTGACAATGACTACCTAACAGAACGTTTCCATTGCTGGCAGGTCCGCCCCCTATCCTTTTTCTGATCACTCATTCATGTATTTATAATGCATGAGCTCCTCTGCTCTTTATTCTTTCTTCAAGCTGCTGCTGTAAATGGTGAATGGGCATGAAGATGTGCCGTGCCAATACCATGTCATGATCTGAATTGCAATGGGACTCCTGCCCTTCCATTCATCACCTTGTGCAGACAAGTCCTGCTGCAATAATATCCAAATATTATTAAATCTTTTCGAGCCTATCCTCATAAATTATGAGCAAATGGCCCTAACACCATTATGGGGTAAATGTATGGGCTTCAGTTGCTCCAAAGTAATTATGTGCTTAAAAGGAAGCGTGGCTGAGCATTTTAGAATGAGGAGAGAGAAAGGGGGGGGGGGATTTGTGACTGTTGGTTACGGGCCGTGTCTTATGTACACACCATTATTCATACATTAGGTCAGTCTAACCTGACCAGTGAAGCACTGTCCAACCCAGACAGGCCAAACATCTGCTTCAGGGAGCTTGTAGCCAATCCTGAGAGACATTAGTGATCCTTTTTAGAGGTCTGGCTCACTCTGGTACACTTCAAACACTTGGCCTTCACTGCTTCCTGGCTCCTTCCACCCCTTCTAAGCAGTTACTACTTTTCTACCACTCAGTGCCTGCTGAAAACCGCAGCTCGCTGTGCGTCTTTCAGGAACGTCTGCTGTTTTGTACAAAGTTACTGTCCAGTGTTCATCCTTCACAGGTATACCGGTAGCTACATCTCTTGTTATGAGAAATGAAGGTTCAGTTTTGCTGAGCTGTCCAAGCTCCCTCAGTGACATTAGCCTCCAAAAATGGATGACTTTGAAAGGAGGGTGGAGGAATTTAGGAGTGGCTCAGCCCTTATAACTGAAATCGACAAAGAAATAATATTAATTAATGAATACTGGCCAAATGAATATGTCTGCCTTCCAGGCCTGGAGCACTATAATTATTATTATTATTTTTTGTAGTGTTGGTATTTTTCTGAAATTGTTGTGAAACTGAAAATATTTTGTCAAAACACGACAAAATAGCTGAAGAGGCCTGGTGTTGTTTAGTACTTACCTTATGGCAAAACAATTTTTAGTGCAACCTTTAAAAGTTCATAGAGTTGAACACATGGGATCTGCGTTCCTTGATGAGCAAACGGTCAAAAACACAAGACTAAATAACTACATCAGCTCTTTGAACACTCAGACAGATTTTCTAAAGTTAAATTTGTTAATTTTTTTAATCAAGTGCCTTTTGCAACCGAATTGACTCAAGGTGCTTTACAGGAGTAAATTAGCATGATTTAAAAACAGGTAAGTTCTTTGCTAGATGCTGGTAAAACCTTAATTCAGGTTAACTTGTATGAGGTAAAATGTTGCACAAATGATGCTCGCAGCTTTAAATACACACTCACGTCCTCCTTCTGTGCTTTTCAAAATGTTTACTTAACATTAAAAATGTGGATGTAGATAACATCACTCTTTCTTACTCTATTCCAAATACTGCACACTGCATTTTAAGGTAAACAAATGCTTAGCACCAAAACATTCAACTTAACTACAGTGTAATAATAAGATTGGAGAAGCTTCTTGTCAGCAGTACATGTTCTGCTGTTCATTTCATTTACATGACCCCCCCCCCCACACTCAGCCCTCCTCACATCAATCGCATTTGAAAATTTGTTTTCCTCGTGCACCTTAAAAACAAAGTAGTTCTTTTAAAAAGCTTTAGTAGTTGTGACTCTTGAAGCAGCTGATAACAGACACCTGATATGTGTGTGGTGTAACTCTGCATATAGCTCCCAGGCACAGGGAAGGCTGTGTATGACTTGTACTCCACAGTGAAGGGTGTATGTGACTTGTACTCCACAGTGAAGGCTGTCTGTGACTTGTACTGCACAGGTAAGGCTGTGTGTGACTTGTACTCCACAGGGAAGACTGTATGTGACTTGTACTCCACAGGTAAGGCTGTTTGTGACATTTTACTACACAGGTAAGGCTGTGTGTGACTTGTACTCCATAGGTAAGGCTGTGTGTGACTTGTACTGCACAGGTAAGGCTGTGTGTGACATGTACTGCACAGGTAAGGCTGCATGTGACTTGTACTGCACAGGTAAGGCTGTGTGTGACATTGTACTCCACAACTATGAAACACACATGATGTAATGTGAAGAAAAATTGTCAAGAAAGTTGAACTTAACTGTGGCCGTAAGGTTTATGGTGCCTGTTGTGGCTGAAGTCACAGAGGTAGTTAAACAACTCCTTGGTGGCAGGGGTGGATGAGAGGTCAGGGACAGTGCCTCTGGATTGGCAGACTGGTGTGTTGTCTATCTTCAAGATGGAGGACCAGAGGGTGTGTTCCACCCTTTAGGGGGAGCACACTCCTCAGCCTCTTTGGGAAAGACTGTGCTAGGGTACTGGAGAGAAGGGTCTAGACATTTGTTGAACCTCAAACTTAGAAGGAGCAATACAGATTTAGTGCTGGCTGTGGAACAATGGATCAGCTCTGTACTATTAAAAGGATCATGGAGGCCTCATGGGAGTTTGCCCAACCAGTCTATATATGTTTTGTGGACTTGAAAAAGACACATGACCAAGTACCACATGGGATCCTGTGGAGGGTACTTTAGGAGTATGGGATGATGAGCCTGTTATCATGGTCCATTAGATCCCTGTTTAACCAGAGTGATAGTGTGGTCCGTATCACCAACAATAGGTTGGAATTGTTCTGGGTGCATGTCGGACTACACCAGGGCTGCCCTTTTCACCAATTCTGTTCTTAATCTTCATGGACAAAATTGCTACATTGACAAATGGATTTGTGCGGCATCTCCAGTCATGTGGACATTATACCAATCTGTCGTGCTGAAAAGAGAGCTAACCAAAAGGCAAAGCTATGAATTTATTGGTCAATCTACATCCCAACACTCACCTTTAGTCACAAGCTCTGGATAGCGACTGAAAAAATGAGGTTGCAGATTACAAACAGCAGAATCAAGTTTCCTCCGCAGAGTGGCTGGACTTAACCTTAAAGATAGGGTGACAAGCTCGGACATTTGGTAGGAGCTCAAAGTAGAGTCACTGCTCCTCTGCATCAAAAGGAGCCATCTGAGCTGGTTCAGGCATGTGTCAAAGATGTTTTTTGGATGCTTCCCTGGGGAGGTGTTTTGAACATGTCTAACAGGGAGAGACCCCAAGGCAAACCGAGGACTAGATGTAGAGATTATATCTTTCGTCTGGCCTGGGAGCACCTGGGTATCCCTGTGGAGGAGCTGGAGGAGGTAGCTGGTGAGAGGTGGGTCTGTGCATTTCTGCTTGGACTTCTGGACTCTGTCTAACATTATCTGTGTTAGACAGGGGACAACTTAAAAAAAACATCTAAATACATTTTTCTTTTTTTTTAATGGCTAGTCCAAAAAAATATATAGTTTGTACTCAAAACACAGTACACTGTTGATGAATGATGATTTGGAGACACAACAGAAAAGCCTATAGGGGCCTACTGAACTGACGTAGGTTACATAGGTTAGGGATATAAAATAACCTAATTGTGTTCTTGACACAGATGCATATTCAGTGCAGCATCAAACAAGACTTGGTTTTGAATACTATAATAATTTCCTTGATCCATAATTCTGATAGGTGGTTTTCTCAACAAATCTGTAGCTAATAAAATTTAACTAGAGATATGGAGTATGAATAAATAAATGTCCTCACTTGACCCAGTAGACTATATACCGTCACTTTAACCTTATGTTTCAGTGTTATGATATAATTTCATTTGCCTTTTTTTACACGATTGTTCTGCATGGTCTTGCCACAACTGCTGCATACAGCTGTATTCTTTTCCAGGATATTAGTAGAGGACACATTTGGCAATTGTGAATCACAAGTCTTTCCCAGCAGTTGGGCTTAACAGAAGACTGGCATTAGCAAGAATGTGTAACTCTGGGGTAGGGACCCAAACAAAGAATTGAGGGGACATGTCAGACATTGAGTAAGGTGTTACCATGCAGTATCACACTTACCACTGTACACTTTAAGGAAGGGACATGGACAAACGGAAGGCACTGGGATATGGAAGCAAAGATGCTACTTAACACATTTTAAATGAGGCCTTGTAGACCCTCAGCAACTGATTTACTGCTGTTCTCAGCCAACCACATCTGAGGAGACAAATAATTAAAAGCTTAAAAAAGGAGGCCATTTAAAGCAGTTGTGATGAAACTGCTGAATTGCTGTGGGGAGCATAAGGTCAAGGTTTAAAAGTAGCATTGGCAAAACACTCTGACAGTGTCCCCACAAAAGGTGTGCTTACAGGGCCGTTTGTTTCAGCCTGACTGGAGAGAAGGCATATTCTGCTGTCATAGCCTTCTGTTTGTGGATCACAGCTGCCTGAGGAGGACAGGTGTGCCTTTTCTCTGCTGCTGTGCTGGGGAATGCCAAGCCTCAAACCCAGTAATACAGAACCACTCAATAGCCAATACTTTAGCGGTGAGCTAGGGCATGGATTGGACTACGTCTACTAGCTCTGTGCTGCAGTGAGACAACCCACCATATCTTAGCGTTACTCGAGAAAATACAAGGTACTCCCCACCAGCCTGTCTCTGGATTGGACAGCAATGCGCTATCTTTGTAGAAACAGTAATCACTTACCACAAAATTTTAAGCACCACTCAGACTCATGTCTCCTACACTTACCTTGTCAGTCTCTGCAGTTACCTTGAAATTACAGATCTCTTACACATCTTAACTTTACATTCATAGTTTCCGGCCAGAATAACAAAGGAGTGAAGCAGATGTTAGCATGCTGTAATCTTTCTCATTAATGTGTCTGCTAAACCTTTAGCCATTTATCTTGTTCCTTTGATTTTTTTCAAAATCCCTTTGCATTTGACCATCTTGTGAACTTTGCAAGGCAAACCTAATATGTTCCTGCCTTTCCTGTCACTAGAGGTGTCCCACAGCCTGCCTTTCTCATTCTGTCTTTGTGTGCTTGTGACATGAGCACTGGTGAAGGTGTGGGGGGTTGGGGGTAAGAGTAGGCCCTGCTATCACTCAGGCTGAGAGGAAGTTGTACTGATGAAACATAGCAGCGTATCAGAAAGCCATGCGTCAGCTATCCCACCAGGAGCAAATCAACTGAACCCAAACCCTTCTATTTACCAACCAGTTCATATATGTTAAGAAGATTTGATACAGTTTATACTGAGAATGTCTCCTGAACCTCAACATATCAATAAAATATGATCCTATTTATAATAAAGGAAATTTTAAAAACAATTCTGGATTATGAAACTTAAAAATATAGACCATATTACATATACTATAGAAGTATATTGCCAGAATAGAATCCGAACCCAACAGTCATCTGTTTACTGATCATTTTGAAGATTTTTTTTTTTTTTAGCTTTGTTTATTAAAATAACAACTAAAATAGTGTTCAAAAACAGTACTGTCAGTCAGTCATTCTCTAAACCACTTACCCTGTTAAGGGGAAGCCTGGAGCCCATCCCAGAACACATAGGGCACTGGACACCCAGGGCAGGGCACACACACTACAGGCAATTTGGAGACACCAATCAAACTAACCTGCATATCTCTGGAAACCAGAGAACACCCACCAAGCACAGGGAGAGCACGCAAACTCCACGCACACAGACCCAAGGTGGGAATTAGACCCCAGGCAACAGTGCTAACCACCACACCACCATACGTCCTACAGTACTGTCATCTGAAAACAATTTTTACTGGGTCAGAGTATTGAAGTACACAATAACTAGTAAAATAAACCAATTTAGATGAGATAGTTTTAAACATGGTTTTATATATACACTCTCCCCCTTTTGACTTCAGAACTGCCTTAATTCTTCGTGGCATACATTCAACAAGGTGTTGGAAACATTCCTCAGAGATTTTGGTCCATATTGACATGATAGCATCACGCAGTTGCTGCAGA
>JABJVR010000016.1:424784-435112 GCA_025773905.1 Chitala chitala
GATGCCTAAATGCATTGAGTTGCTGCCATGTGATTGGCTGATTAGCAATTTGTGTTACCAAGCAATTGAATAGGTGTGCCTAATAAAGTGGCCGGTGAGTGTATATATAATATTGTAACTGCATTTCAGTCTTTCTTTATCACTGCAATATCACGGGGACATCTGGAGCAATGTGTGCTTATGTATTGTTCATACAAAACAAACCATCTAGACGAAGATGCACGAAGAGACAAATTTAAGTATACATGAAACAGCTGGAAAAGCAAGCTCCTGAATATGGTGGAGTTCTTAGTAACACAGCAGGACCACACTAACTGCACAATTCATTTTCCTTGGCACACATACAAAGAATCAGAAGAGTAAGTATTGTTGACTCAAGTGAAATAGCCCTCCTGGTGTACTCCTCTGTTTTGGAACAACCCAATGACAAGACTGCACACTAAACCGACCAATCACAATACAGCTCTTCAATTAATGATCATAAGCAACTGGATAAACAGCATTTCCCATACCCATGGCTGTTAGAAATATTACACACATCAAATATATAACACATACGTCTTGTCAATAGCCAAAAAATGAGACACAAAACAGAAATAAGTTTGTGGTGTCAGAATACAATACAATAAATTTCAAGGTGTATAATAATATCAGTGGCTTTTAGGTTCTTTTGGAATGAATGCGTGTGACATACGTAAATTCACTACAGTTGAAAAGCACATGCTGTGCAAATATTTTGAATGTACACACTGCTTGTTCCACATTAATAGCTGACACTATTGTAGAAATAAGTAATCAGTACAGCAGCCTTTGATACTCTGAGTGTGTCTGCTTGTCCTCTGCTCCTAGATGATGTTGAGAAGGAAGCCGCGGTGTTAAGAGGCTTACCTCGACAGCAGGCTTTCAACTTAATGGAACTCCTCCAGCTTTAAAGTCCCGCTTGTAGCAGCTAAGACGGCTGAAGGGCTCAAACGTGGGACGGGCACTTCTTTAATGGTATGAAAGAATGTACAGCTCGTTAGGCACTCTGAGTGCTTCCACGTCTCATCTGTGCATCACTCAAATGGAATGTCATCTCCTCTTCTAATCATCCCCGGCACTGTTATCCTGCAATTACTTACAATTTCAGGATGCAGCCCCTGGGTCATGTTCTGGTCTGGGAAACAGGCTGCAGACACCAGTTTGGCTCCTTGACTGCTGCCTTCACTTCCTCCACTTCAATTTTAAGCACAGGTATCTGTCTGCCTTTATGCAGAATATCTAAATAGAAGTTGGTGATATGCATATCATTGAAGAATGTCCCTTTATCTGGATGTACACTCAGCCATACAACTGTGAACTACATCAGCACACAACCAGTGTACTAAATGTATACATAGCCATAGTGTACTAAATGTACACACATCTGTACAAACAGTGCACTAAATTTACACACAGCCATACAAATTGTGTACTAAATGTACACTCAGCACTCCTGAAAGGTTCAGGTCAGTGTACTTTGAAACTTTTTATTCTAGTTCATAAGTGTGACCTTCTTGTGTAGAATATAAACTTGATTAACAGAACATTGACATATTTAAACAGGTCTTGTTATTTAATCATGGAAATTTACAGAAAGAAGAGAAAAACTCTACCAACATTTTAAATAATTTTATAAATTCTGCCAATTATGGAATATAATTTCCCACCCAAGTGGCCCTCTGCTAATCTGTTTATATTTAAGAGAAACAAAACATAGCAGTATGACATTAAGCAGAGTTTGACAAACTTATTTGTGTTCATATATACATGCAGTTTCCATCTGTGTGTGTGTGTGTGTGAATGTGTGTGTCTGTGTGTGTCTGTATACCATAACAAAGAGGTCATGTGCACATGTAATAGTAAATTACATTACAGGGTTACATTTGCATGACTACAAGTCACCAGCTATCTGGGACCACACTGCTGGGTCCTGACCTCCCAAACACACCCATGTGACAAGATCTGCTTTCCTCCAGGTCTGACCTGGCCCTGCTCAGTTATCCTCAGTCAGGGTAGATTAAAACAGATGCAATAATTTAATAATACAAAAAATTATACATATTCATCCATCTATTATCTTAACTGCTTAGTCCTGGTGAGGGTCGCGGGGAAACCTGGAACCCATCCCAGAGCACATAGGGCACAGGGCAGGGGACACCCAAGGAATTGAACCCCAGGCCTGGAGGTGCACGGCAACAGTGTTAACCACCGTGCCACCGTGCCACCTATACATATTCAATATATGGCATATCATAACATTACAAAACAAAACAAAGAACTCATAACAGTCTGCTTGTCTGCTTGTCTGCCTGCCAGCCTGCCTGCCTGCCAGTAGCTGTTTCCTGTATCAGACTGACATAGGGCTGCTGCTGCCAAACTCTTTGAACAAAATCACTTCCTTTCACACACCACAGGTTTAATTATGTGTTGGAGAACACTAAACAGGTCTAGCAATTTGTAGTGAGAAATCATATTTGCATGGGAAGGACACTGATGTAAGCCATGATTTATAGGGGAAATGTCATAATTAATTCTTTTTAGCTGGCAGAGGGATTGTGTTGCAGCTAATAGGCGCAGAGCTGAAAGCACTAATTAGTTTTTCTAGTGCACTGTCACCAGCAGAAAAAGAAAAGCTGCCATAATAAATAAGTTCTCACAATTGACTTAGAGCCTGTAATTTGAGTCAATGTTTCTGGATTACTTGGAGGGAAATACAAACTTCTTTCTGTAATGCAGATAGCTAATTGCTTTGCATCTGTCCACACCTTCTGAGATGTGGGGACGGGGAAACGTTATGAAACTCTGCTCACAGACACACTGCTTGTTGTTCACACAAAGGAAAGCACAATGCATTCAAGTGTTGCACTTGTTAAACCTAAAAGTTTTGCCTCAATCTCGCAACAGAAAAGGGTAGTATTGTGAAATGCCAGTCAGTGTCAACAGACAGCTAACAGTAACCTTGATTGCAATCATTTGTTTTCAGTCCGTTTCAGTATTTAAACTCCTTAGACTCTTGCTGCCAGTAACTGTTTTTGTGAAGTTTTGTTCTGTTGGTGATGGTCTGTTTCAAGTAGTATATTAACCTGTGTTGAAATTCTGAACCTGCATTCCTGCTTTTTGTTCCTACCTGCAACCATTCAACCCTTGTCTTTGTCTTGGACAATTGTTTTTTTGACTGCTGGAGCGGCTTAGCAATCCTGACCCTCACATAGTTTGATTAGAAATAAAAGCAGTCGTCTACGTTTGGTTTCTCTTGCTTCCATCTCTGTATTCGTGACAATATATGTGACATGCAAGTCTCAGGGCATGCAGACATTTAATTCAACATGGCAGTACTGAACCAAACACAATAATTCTTGAGAAGTTAACAAAAAATAGTTTCTGAACTCATTAAATCAGTTACATGCTTATTATGGTATCTAACAGACATGGTTAAAAAGAACATGTTGTTATCCTGTCAGTTTTTCTTGAAGGTTTGACCTATAGTAAATTGAGGTTTGTAATTTTCCATTCTTTGAATCGTGGTTAATTTAGGTCATAGCTCAAATGCATTACAGGTATAGGTCTGTCTGCCCTGCTCTGGAGCAAGGAGGAGCACCAGGTGCTGAGTGAGTCACACTTCTGCCACTAGGCATGAATGTGTTTTGTGCAGCAGTTCTAGGTCTTAGGTCTAGGACAGACACGTGGCCAGCAGCAATGTGCTGTAAACAGACAACCCCAATATGACACCCGGCGAACCGCAGAACTGTCACTCAGCAGTCATGGGAGAAACATTCGGGGAAAAAAACTGAAGTGTGTTATTAAACAGTCACATCTTGTCAGAACTCAGGAAAGCTGCAGGCAGAATCATATCAAGTATTAAACCAGCCTTTAAAGTTTGTCTGATGGGGTCTAGTTTTGACCATTTCTCATCCTCAAGACTTTAAGGTCTGACACACAGCAAGACAGAGACATTGGGTAGTGAAATGGTCATTCCATGCACACACACACACACACACACACACACACACACACACACACACACACACACACACACACACACACACACATATGCAGTCCTCTGCTCTTTGATTTCTGATTGTAGACACAGAGTACAATAACTTACAAGGTTCCTGTGTCTGTAGCTTTGACGTCACCGAAAAAAAACACACGAGGGAAAATTTTGAAAGTAAAGCTCATGTAGGAAGATGCAAGCTGTTAAAGAAGTGCAGCTTTAGCTGGTGCTTCCATATGGGTTTGGTTACACTAAAACAAGCAAAGCAGAAACACAGACACACAGCAACACTTCTCAAACATCCGGTGCTTTTGGTTCGCCCTGTACTTAAAATTCTCAAAACACAAACAAAGCAAAAATGACGCGAGTAGGACAAAGTGTGATGACATCATCAGCAGTTACCACAGCGATCTCCACACTGGAGGGAGGTGCAAGTAGCCCGACCTTCAGCACAGGGTTCCCAATTTACAGGAACTGGCTTAAAGAGTGTAAACTCACTCTTGTAACTTCATGAGACACTCTTCTTCTGTCGGTGCCCTGATTCCTGACCTCCCTTTACAACATCCCACCGTGCTCAAGGAGCAGGACTGAAGGGGAAAACATGCTGGGACTTGTCCTTCACAGAGACTGTCTGCTGCTTCCACTGTAGATTACAGGCATGAGAGGAAATGTAATGATTTATGATATTGTGTTTTCAGTCATTGTTTCGGGAAAGAAGACTAAAGTACATTTACGGGAAAGTCCTGAGGACAGCACCTATTGTTTGAGGCAGGATCTCTGTTCCTGTGTGTCTCCAATCATCTGAATGTCATCTGAACTACCTGACACCAGCTCCATCCTCAACACCAGCATGTAAACTATTGCAGTTTTGAACTCTGGCTTGCTTCTGTCTATATACTTATCAGGCCACAATAAGTCTGTGTATATGTGCACTAAAAACCACATATTGTGCTGAGGGAATTAACATTACAGATCAACCCTATGGTCATCACCAAGTCTATTATGACCCATTATTATAAGTACTTTTTATGACTATAGTAGAGTAGGTAGATCAATGTCCTCATATTAAATGCAGACCCATTTTATTTTGCTGTTAAACATCAACAAACAGAAAACAGAATCAGGCAGGAAGCAGAAGGTTGCTCTTTGTTTACATATAAACAATGTGAACATTTTGAAACACACGCAAGGAGTGCTGTGCAAAGTGGAGCCATCTACAAAGCTTCTGAGGTTCTTGTGGCTATGAGGAGAAGGAGAAGGCAGTCACAGCTGGACACAGGTACGTCACATGAGGTCAGAGCACAGGGCAACACTAGCATGACCAGCTGATTTTGTTAAATGCACTTAGTGCTCCTGCATGCAGCTCACGCTCTATTTAAATGCCCCTTGGCACTGTGGAGAATCATGTACGATCCTCTGTCACATCTGTGGTAACACACCATAATTAAGGGAATGTCACCGAACTCTAAGTTTAGAATACTTAGTAAGCTCCCCCTGTGCCCTCACACTGATATTTAAGAAAACATTAATCTTCTTGCCATAGATTGTAAAGAATCCTGTGATGTAGCTGGTCCTCACAAACTGGCTGATAGTGAGGCCATTGTTCTCCTCTTTATTTATGCCTTGGCTGTACCAGCCAGATGAGGTAAGTCTTTTTTTCCATGTTATTATTCAAAAGTGGGGATACGTGAAGCTTGATTACACAAATGTCTTTATGAGACCTCAGTGTTCCTCCACACCTCCCAACCTCATGCTCCCCCCAGCTCTGCAGTACTGGCCCCCACCAGCCGTTAAATCAGTCATAGATTTGCATATGAATCGGTGTATATTCTCTTTTATATGACACAGTGACTATGTTGGCATCCAAGCTCACCCCCCTCCCAACCAGCAAGAAAACAAGATGGTACTTCTAAAGCTCTGTCAAGCATTGCATTGTTCAGCATAAACATTCAAAAGAACCATGCTGAGTTTAAAATGTAAAATTCTTTGTTGGGAAAGAAAGGCACTCTGTTGCTGTTGTTACTGTAAGGGTCAGGAAAACTTCCCCTCAACGGCCCTTTCATTTATCTTTTCACCAGTTCACTTGTCGGCCCAACCACGAAGCTAATGTCTTCATTTTAGCTTTGACTTACAGTATAATTCCCATACAAAAATTTTTATTTGAAACATAATATTTTGGAGCACTTGTAAAACACAACTGGAGTGAGCTTTTGGTCCAGCATGTGACTATTTGTCAGCTCAAAGTTGTGCGTGCAATGTGTGTGTGTGTGTGTGTGTGTGTGTGTGTGTTTAATGTGCGAATATTCCAGTAAATCACATGCCTTGTTACTCACCTTATTGGTGTTGGAGGTGGGGTGACTCATGCTGTGTCATCGCTCATCATCAAGGGCCTCCAACCCTCAGAGTGCTCAAAGGGAACCTTAGGAAGAAAGTCGTTAAAGACGTCCTGAAAGGACCACAAATATTAGTCTGATTATCTCTCTCAGACAAAGAAAATACTAATTAAATCTTGTGTGTTGCGCAATTGTGTATCTGTCTGAAAAGAGATTGACAGAATGATATTGTGGTACACATTAAATGAAGGTTTTGGCCTCCAGGTGTAGGTTTACATATTTGTGAGAAGGAGGGGTTTCTGTTTGTAAGCTGTGTTGATGCTAATCAGAGCTTCTGGCACCTGCATGTTACATCCTGTGTGTGTGTGAGGTGTAAAAGCACATTGTGGCACATTTCAGCACAGGGGCCTGTTCCAGAGCTTTGCACAGGCCCCTGTTGCTTGTCTTCTCTTGGGTGGGGAGCAGGTTGGTTTTGGAGGTGACTAAAAAAAAGAAAATTTTAAATTCACTGAGCTGTCTGCATGCCAACAAGCCAACATGTTTATACAATATCTACATAATGCCTTTGTCGTAAGCTACATAACTTAGGATACTGGGGTCAACACAGACATGACATGTAAATTTCAGACCTCTCATCACAGAAGAAGATCAAAGAAACATCTCTGCAGAAAATTCATCCACTGTCATGCATACACGCATAAGGAAAATACATAGTACTGTACAGTGCAAATTTACTTTTGAAAAGATTTTATATTCTATTATTTGTACAGTGGCTAGGAAAGGAAATAAATCTATAAATTATTGTTTTAGTATCGATTTACAAAACAAAGGTAAAAAAAGGTGTTAACCCTGGAGAATTACAATTGATGGTCCTTTTTTGCTCACAGACTTCAATAGTGCCATTTTGTGTACTACACTGACAAAGTGAAGTTACATACATAAAAATATGAGTGACTTTTTATCAGTTAGGTTCAGCTTGGAGAAACCCATTGCTTAAGTTGGTGATGTATAATAATGTGAAATACCTGATGCATGTATTCTGCTGTATACTGTTTATGTATGGCACATACAGTAAGTGTAACCCAATACAGAAACTGACACGTAGAGCATTGTTTCCACTTGAAGCTGGGAGAGAGATGAGTTCCAGAGTGGTATGGCTATTACAGAGACAAACAAAAGTGTCTTGCTGAATAACTGTCCTCCTTTTACATTTAATTTTTCCTTTTATTTACATTTACATTACATTTTATTCATTTAGCAGATGCTTTTGTCCAAAGCGACTTACAAGAATAGTACACGTGCATGTCACAAATGAGGTCAATCAGTATTAGAGAATCTACTAACAGTAAGTGCTGTCCTATCATCACAGTATCACCAATTAAGTCTGGCAATTGTCACATGTCAATCAAGTAAAGCATAAGCAACAGAAAATGAATCAACTTGATAAACACTTTAAAGCAAGTGGCCAACCTCAGAGTTACAACATAATGAATAACATCATGGAAAGAGTTCATGTTTAAGTACTAAAGTGCTCCCTGAAGAGATGTGTCTTCCGTTTCTTGCGGAATTTGGATAGCGACGATGACATCCTTAAAGCAAGCGGTAGTGCCAGAGAGGAGAAGATGGTTACCAGATTTTAGGATAGGTGAAACCAGTCTCTTTCCATTGGCAGACCGCAGAGAACAGGAGGGGACATAGTTCTTGATTCGGGACCGCAGGTATACTGGAGCAGTCCCACTGATGGCCTTGTAGGTCAGCATCAGGGTCTTGTATTTGATGTATGCCTGGACTGTAAGCCAATGTAGCGAGACAAGCAGGGGAGTGATGTGTGTCTGTTTGGGAACATTGAAGATGAGACGTGCCGCTGCATTCTGGATTCTCTGGAGAGGATACGTAGCAGAGGCTGGGAGACCGGCCAGGAGTGAATTGCAGTATTCCAATCTTGAAATGACCAAAGCTTGGACCAGAAGCTGAGTAGAATGTTCTGTAAGGCATGGTCTGATCTTCCTGATGTTGTAGAGGGCAAACCTGCTGACTGTATTTACCTTCTCTCTCCCCCATCTCACAACCAGAGATTTGTCTAAGCGTTGTGATATTGTTATAAAAAAAAATTTATTCAAAGGTTAAAACCCCTTTGTCCTTGTGCTATTTTAAAAAGCCATTTGTAAAATAACTGTGACCAATTTTGAAATTAACTTTTATAAAATAATTTTAGAAATTTTGTTAGATTATTTCATTACACTGTTCTGAAAATAGTGCTGTAAGTGTTGTTAGGTTATTATTACAGGATTTTCTTACTTTAATTGAGTGGTCTATATTACGAGTAGTTGCATTTTCATTGTCTCCAAACCTAATGTGTACATATCCATTAACTTGGTTACATGTTTATATGGAAATAATTTATGTATAAACATATTGTTAACTTTCACAATTTTTCTCTGCACTGTTTTCCCTTACAGTTTGCCCCCCTTCATACTAATTTCGCATCTTTGAAACAGCTTTTCATTCTGGATTGACCTTTCAGGCCTTGCTGAATTTTATTCAAAAACTTCGGAAACTGCCTGTAATTGTTTGTTCTCGCAATTAATTTGTACTGTTGCGATATTATCAACAAAACCAAACACTGAACCAACTTAACCCAAGAGTTAAACCTGCCGCCTGCAGCTGAACAAAGAGACCCCCCAGCCAATCACATTACTGCAGCTGAACGAAGAGACCCCCCAGTCAATCACGTTACTGCAGCTGAACGAAGAGACCCCCCAGCCAATCATGTTACTGCAGCTGAACGAAAAGACCCCCCAACCAATCACGTTATTGTGACATAATCAAGAAGGCTTCATGGTAGATTTTGTTACAATGTTGCTCCTGGGCATGGCCCATGCAGCAGGGCATAGCATGGTACAAATCAGCTAAAAGCATGGTACAAATCAGCTAAAAGCATGGTACAAATCAGCTAAAGATGTAGTGTAGCAGCCTCATAACGCTGGACAGCCTGATTATCGTGTCAGTGAAAAGGCACCTTCACAGTCTGTACATACAGGAAGAATCTCCTAGAAGGCATCCTGTGGTGAACATCTGACCTCCTCACTTTCACACCTGGGGTGTCATTGTAACAGAAAAAAGGAAAAAGTGACTCTCAGGTAAAAAGTTGTCACTGAATGACTCTTTTAGTTAGTTTTAGGAAAACACTGTTCTCCTGTTTATCATGTCTCATAAAAAATGGAGGCTTATTTCAATAACAAATGCTACACATTTGAATTTTATGACAATTTGGCACACATTAACAGCAGTTTGTTACCCGTAACTTAATTTCCTATATAAATATTTAACTTTGCCACTGTCATGCAGCAGGTTGTATTTCATTGCACAAAAACATCAAACTACAAACCCCTTTTGACAAAATGTATACACAAATAGCAGAAAAAATGAAGAACAGTCCTGTTCATGCAACATTCAGAAACAACACAGCCTGGTGAGAACAAAATCCTAATGTAAAAGTCTCTTAGCTTTCCGGAGTTACAATTAACTTCAAATATTCCAATGCAAACAAAAACAGCTTGTATGTTTCAATACATCTGTTTTACTGGTCAACATGAGAAAAAAAAAACACCACTTTTCTCTGAGATTTATTTGCAAGTAAAAAAAAAATTAAATACAGAGATTAGAAGAAAGGGTACCAATCAGCCATGAATAAACCCCAGCACAACTACTGGCGAGTGAAGACGTTTGAAGCCACGCTCCTTTTTCCACACAGGCATGCAGAGCACAGGCTGGGCGTGTGCGATGAATAGGCCTTTCAGTCAGTCCGAGGCTGTCTCCGCTGACTCTGTAGCTCACGGGGTGGGCACTGCTGTAAATCACACTGTAGATCACAGCTCAACAAAACCACTGGCCCTGCACCGGAACGCCTGGAAAACCAGCCTTCCACAAATGGGGGGGGGGGGGGGGGGGGGGGGGGGGGGGGGGGGGGGGGGGGGGGG
>JABJVR010000016.1:446267-465963 GCA_025773905.1 Chitala chitala
TATATAATGAAAAAAACCATGTGGAATATATGGACTGGTTTAATATTTCATAGCATCAACAAACATAAAAGTGGTTGTGGGAAAATACATAGATTTAGCTATTTAGTTAGATTTGAATATCATCTGTGAAAACTGAAAGAACATTTCAGACTGAACTGGACAAAATACCTATTAGCAGTTCTCAGCATAGGCTCCACCCACCAGCTTCAGCTCCACACACCAGCTTCAGCTCCACACACCAGCTTCAGCTTCACTCACCAGCTTCAGCTCCACCCCAAGCCCCTCTTTTAGAACCAGATGAAAACAGCCTGTGGCCTGTCATCACAGTCATGGCACACACTGATGGATAAATACTACCTTACATAATCATGTCTCAGGAATCTGAACCTTTGCCTTGTCATTAAAATCCACCCATGGGCTGCAATGTAAAGGTGGGAAGGACACAAGGTTAGGGAGGAAACCGTAGAACACAATACAGTTCATATCATAACTAAGTGACTAAAAAAAATCAAATGTGTCTGATGGCACTTAACCATCTCATATGTCATTAAATGTTTAAAACTTAAAAACCACAGAGATTCTGTACAAAGTTGTATTAGACAACGATTCAGATAATCTGTTAATGAAGGACTGTATACATACAATCACACACACACACACACACACACGCACACGCACACACAATAACAAATGAAACCATTGTGCTGTACAGAGAAACAGAACGACACATAAAAGATGCTGTTTGAGCAGTGCTTGTGGGTCAGTACTCAACAGTAGACAGTACTGGCACCTCTTTGTTTTTCACTTCAGAGTACCAGGAACAGTAATTGTGCTCATAAGAGGAGTATGGACACCTTCCATAAGGGGAGAACTGGTACCTGTTTTTTAATCTCTTACAGAGGTGTCCCTCAGTTACATTTAAAATTAAATGTGACTGCAGTTACATGGGTGGTCACAGACAGCAAGTGTTTTGAGCAGGTCTCAGCTCAGGTCCCGGCTGAGGTTCTGGCTCAGGTCCCACCTCAGTCTTTTTGTCCAGGCATTGATGACATCACAAACACAAGCACTTCAACAAGTACTTGGGATACTAACCAAAAAGTGAAACACAGTCCCAAGAGGCAAGGGGCCTCTCTAAAGTACTTCTCAGGGTTTACCACTCAGCTGACACACTTCCAAAACCCCGCACTGCTAAACTCTTTCACACACACACTTACTAGCAGTGCAGCGACTAAACCAGAAAACTCTGTATGAAGGGAAGAAGAAGCCGCAGTATTCTTATCGATCCCTAATAGTTAAACTAACAAAAAAAGTGAAATTACTGTAAAGGTGTGGGGGTGGGACACTGATCACGTTTTTTATATTTGGTGCTCAGAGGTAGAAACACTTTTAATTCAGTTCCTTCCAAGGATAAATTACTCTAAGACTAATTAACATGGGCAAACAACAGCCACCCCTCTGCCAGGTCGGGTCTGAAATATGGGGGCCGCACAGCGATGTGGGCTTCTGCGTGTCACAGTAACACTGGCCTAAATTATGGGTCGTCTTGAATAGTGTCTCTTGTCCACAGATGGCTGCTCTCAGAAGAATCGCAGAGCCTGCATAATTGTATCACTAATACACAGTAAGGCAATTAGTTGTGTAAGTGTGCTGTAATCAGCGGGACACAAGCGAGGATGAAGAGAACACAGAGGGCGCAAAGAGAGAAAAGGGACAAAGGACGTCTTTCTCCTGATTCACACTCTGACAGCCATAATTAGGTATATAATAGAAAATTCCACAGTAGGAGGTACAAGTTATACAAATGCAATTTTGTTGTTGCTTATGGCTATTGTTATGCATTCTCAGCTCTCTGTAAGTAAGAAGGAAGAAGTGCAATCCGGTCCTGAAGACGTAAGCAATAGCGGAGAGACACCAACTGTGTGCCTCCAAGATTTTTCTGCATTTGCACGTATTTTTCCAGAAGAATCTGGAATCTGTAGCAAAATTGTCAGAAACAGACGAGTACCCGAAAAATTTGGGTCTGTTTTGTCAACTCTCGATATATAATATCTCTGGCACACCAGCTGGATTTAAAGAAGATCAGAAAACCAACACTATTTTAATTACAAATAGCTCTATAATCACATAATAAAAAAATTGTGTTAAAAATAGTGAAAATATCAATATAATCTGCCCAAAATTAAAGTAACATAATTTTCATCAAATAAATGTACCTCAAATTATATTCCCTCCTGCCTCTGGATATGGTCATAGGAAAAAGGCTGCTTAACTATCCATCCTTCCATACATTCCCTATACCACTTATCCAATTCAGGGTCACGGGAGCTATTTAGCTAATAGTTATATTAATTACTTATACTAATTATTTATCTGAATTAATGTTGTACATGTTGTACATTATTAAACTTCACCAGACATACTTTTTTCCTGTATATGTGCAGTCATTATATAATTTCAGATTTGACACAAAAAAACCCCATGCAAATGTGAATACACAGCAATCCCCTTGCAGAAAAGAAAGAGGAAAGAGAAGAGAAATGTTACAAGGAGTTAGCTGAAGAGTGGCAGCTGAACTGAAGAGCTGAACTGAAGAGCTGGGCTGAAGAGCGGCAGCTGAAGAGCCAATGTGAAGAGTTTTGGTGGCCCCACACTGGGCCATGACATCATTAGGTGCTGAAGTGGGACGTGGGGAGAGGGTGTTCTTTAAGAAACAGGCCACTTACCAAGAACTGTAATTAAATTTGTGCAAAACATGCCCAAGGGTTTCTGCCTTTATAGAACCAAAGAACAGAACAATTTCCAAGGGTGGGGTGCTGAATTAATCAGCTCTGCATACTGGGGACCGCTCTATCATAGCTTTGTCTTCCCCACATAACTTTATTGAAAAGCATTAAATTGACAGTCCCAAAGCATACACAGTGTCCATATACCTGATGCTTGGTTTGCCTGTTTTCTAATGGAATAGGTGCATGTGTGATGTGAATGTCTGAAAATTAAAGTTACAACTGTCCTTCCTTCACACTATATGACTTTTACCTGTAACTGTGAGAACCTGGGGTGTGCTGTACCTAAGAAACAGCCTCAGCGAGGATGGTCATTTACTTTTCTACAGTTCAACAAATGCACAACTGGGCCATGTTCTTTAGCCTCACTACACCAATTCTAGATAAACTCCTAATATTGCAGATTAACTCAAACCTTACCTGAATGCATGTGTTTAGGACATCTGTTTAACCAAAAATTTTATTAACTAATTAATACTTTATAGAATCAATAATTAATGTACCCTTTCTATTGCATCATGTTTTTTTATAAGGGCAGAGAAAGGAGAAAGCTGAAAAGTAAAAAAAAAATTCTTACAGTTTTCGGTAACAAATGCCAATTAATTGTATGGTCTCAGAGTTTAGTATTACTTGTTGTCAATCTTTCCCTTTAGGTCTGGTGGACAATGCAAGCCACTGCTGCTGCTCCCAATACCAGCAGTAATACCCTCCTTGTTATCGATCTACAATGTTGAATACAAACTGTGCAAATGGAAAACAGCAGAAAAGGAAAGAGTTCCTGAGTGTCCAGTGTCATGTGAATTTGACAAAGTGTGTGCTACTATGCCAGACCAGTGAACAGGGGCAAACCCCGTAAGAAGAGACCGTGTGTTCAAAAATGCTATGATAGGCTCGTGACACCTTCAGCTAACATGGTTGGCTTGTGGCTCTCAGCATATCTGGCTGAGGTCTCCTTTGTAAGGGACTTCCTGTTTTAAACTGATCTCTTGTGTGTATTCTGTCCTCTGTGAGCTACCTGATGGATGTGCTGTCCTCAGTGCTGGGCGCAGGGGCTTTTTCTCATCGTCATGTGAAGATTGAAACAGCTCACAGTTTAATTAGTAGGCTTCTCTCACCAGGTCTGCTTCTGCTACACACTGATTTGTATCTGACAGAGTGATAGAACGTGGCACAGTTCTAAACTGGCGTAAGAGTGCCAACAACCACACAGCACTCATCATGGAGGATCACCACATTTTCTTTGGATTAACTCAGTAATCTGACTCACGGTACTCACCAACTGCATTTTAAATTGATTATAACACTTTTTGCCCTGAAAGTACTAAATCAAATTTTTAAATGTATATTTCTTTAAATATGGAATATTAGCTGCCTTGCAACTGATTAATAATTAAAAATTATTTCCATAAAAGTAGAATGTCTGAGGTTGGTATATTAATAAGAGCTATAAAATTCATTTAGAGAAATATGATACTACACTTTAATGCATTTAAACATTATATAGTTTAGAATGTAATCAAGTGGAATAGTGGCAAAGTCTTTGTTACAGCTCACAAAATCTACTGACATAAAATATTGATTAAGTGAAGAAAACAGCTGGTTTATTGCTGGATGCTGGGGTTAATGTGCGCCAGTAGTGCTGTTTGTTAGTGAAGTAAGGGACTGCACAATAGATGACACCTGCTTTATGTTTGGATAGTAGAGAAGTTTCCCATCTGGCTAAAAAGGTGGGATTACCACCATGATTGTAGAGAACTTTCCACATAACTGAGGTGTAAAATAAATAATAAAAAACCAAAAAGTCTGAGCTGATGCTCAACTAGAACAGGTGATGACTGTCAAACCCAGTGTAACATTTGCCCGTGCACAGAGTATAAATCTTATTGCTCTCTGTTTATCAGATGAAACTCTATACAATTTGGTACCTGATTAATATACATGAACAAAATACAGTATATGAACAAAAACAAACATCAACCACATACTGGTTATATTTAATGGTGACGCTATGATATGGAGTTAAATATGACACACCCAGGCTGGCTGGATACATGCAATGATCAGGATTCAGAGGTAACGGAAAAGTTACTCTGCCAGCAGTAGATTAATAAAGATTTGCAGCAGCACAGGCATACGGTGTCATCAGCACTCTGCATGCGTTTTTCTTTCATTCTAGAGCAAAATGACACATGATGAGAAATAAAATGGCTTTTTGTTCAAGTTCATATTGATTTGCATATTTCACAGGAACTTTACAGAAACTGGTGGTGTGGGATTACTGCCCAGCTCCACAACCTGCGAAACTTAAATGTGTTTGCTCTGTAAACAGGGCATGACTATGCTCTAGATACTCACCATTCTGGGCTTTAAATCTGCTTATCGATTCTCCTTTCCCGTGTGACCTGAGATGGGTCGAGAGGTCATCTTTTGTGCACAGCATTCTGGGGGCAATCACGCTAAGAAACCCTAACTGCAGAATCTATCATAATTAATGCAACAATGCATTCCTGTCAGCAGAGCGTCCAAACCTGATAAGAGATCAAAAGGAAAAAAACCTTTTAGTCTTGCTTTTTAAAACGCTAATTTATTAATTTGAATGGATAGAGCAAATACAAAAAAGTCTGCTATTGCAATTTTGGGTGAAATATGGAAATTCTGTGAGTAGTGACTGTTTTATATATCAGGACTTAGTTCACCAGTTAAAATGGTGAATAAAACATCACAAAAATACATGAACATCATTTTTAGGTGAAATTAGATTTTAGCAATGGATTGAAATTAAATTAAATTTTATTACTCTATGTTACTGAAAATAGTAAAAAAAGTACAACTGTTAAATGTCACCAGAATTTTCAATAGCAAAAGCAACATCAGCAAAGATGACAGCAGCTCAGAGACACAGAGACAGCAACACAGAGATACAGAGACAGTAGCAGAAATACAGTAGCACAGAGACAGCAAAGCAGAGACACAGAGAAGGCAGCATGAATACAGTAGCACAGAGACAGTAGTACAGAGACAGAGAGACAGCAGCACAAATACATAGCACAGAGACAAAGAGACAGGAGCACAGATACAGTAGTGCAGAGACAGCAGCACAGAGATGCACAAGTGTGGGATGTGTAAATCTTCTAGTTCAAATCCTGGTGACAGCCTAGTCATCAGGTGTATCTCTGAGTAGGACTTGTGCTCGGTCCCTGGGTGTCAAAAAATGGCTACCCTCTTCTCATCCAGGGTGGATTAAATACAGTGAACAAATTTCCCTGTTGTGGGACTAATAATCGGTTAGTGAAAAATTAAATATATATACAGTGATACCAAGTTTTAGTCCACAGGATTGACTCATTATTTAAACATAGCGTGGTACAACGGGCAACAACTACTTCAAAATCATTGTTTTTAATTGTTCGAAGTTACCAAAACAATACTGTTTTCAATAACATCTATAGCAAGGGAATTGCTTTATTAAAATTTTATGAGAATTGACACTGATATGTGCTATTTCAACCCATCAAAGTTATAGAGTAGTTGCACAGTACATATCGTTTTATTCCTAAAAAATACAGTTTTTAACTTTTTATAGCAGTAAATTACAATACACAATTAAACCAATGTGTTCTAAGAAGGGATGCATATCTTTAACAGTACAAAACTGAAATGAAAAGGGATGGAAAATCTTAACTGTCTCTTTGTCATTGTAAAGACAATACCTGGTGGGTTTAAACAGAATGGCATCACCCTCCTCCACTGTGACAATCTCAGCAACTCTTTATTTTAGGCATTAAGCCAGCACGTATGATTGGAAAATGTGTCTGAAATATCAGAGGCATGCTAAAATAAATACACAGAAATAAACAGCAAATACTCCATTAAAACGGGATGTTTTATTTCTGTTATCTTGAGAGCAATAGGTCAGTATGTCATATCTTAACCCTATGACCAGTAAGCACATTCCATAACTGTTGTGGTTTTAGCTCTGTTCCAGGCACCATAATGTCCTGTCGCTATTCAGGAGAACTGCTTCTCAGGTGAAAGGATTAGGATGTAATAAAGAAAATATATATTACATGTGTGAGCTGTACAGCCTACCTTACAGCATTAGTGTGTTAATCACATACTTTATAGAGCATTTAGCAACCTTAGCAGCAATAATGGACATTAAATTGCTTGATCGCACAATAAGCAATGATTCACAAATGAGATAAATCCATAGTATTACAATAGTTATAAATAACAGGCTATACTGTATGTTAACTCTGTATTAGAACTGACTTGTTTTAAAGTATTTACAGAGAAAATCAAGTCTATGTTACTTTGTTAACATCAAAATGTAAATTGTTTTCCCATCTCACAAGTCATCGGCTAACTCTCAAAAAACACTTATTGTAACAGCACCAGCACCCTTTCTGGTGACAGGGGTCCCATGTTGGGTGTTGGGGCCTTATGGTGGGCAGCCTCATTATCCCCCGGGTCCTGAGACTAGGTCAGGGTCCTGTGAGTGGATGTCAGCAAGGAGGACCAGTCTGCAGCCAGATACTCATGGGTTTGGTGTTCATGATGCTCTGAATGTAGATTTTCAATCCATTCTGCTCTGAGTACAGCATTGGAGTTACATAAAATGTTTTTTAGTTTAACTTGTTTCTGCTGTTGTGGTCCTAAATATTTTTCTTGTCTTGTTTTATTTAAAAACATTTCTTCTCTACAACATTTGCCAAATGAACAATGCCCATTTTCATTAATTGAATAGCTATGTCCCAGAACATATAAATTCTCTACTGACCCCTCAGCCCCATGTTATATTTTGTCCTCCAACCACACAGCTATAAGCACCTGCATGTTTTCATATTTATTCATTATTACTGCTCCCCTCTTTTCAACAAACCCAACCAGCGAAATAAACAAACTTCACTCAAACATTAAATACAACACGTACAGCCCACTAAACACCATAGCCAACCACTTCGCTGTCCACCAAACACCACAGCCAACCACTTTACTGTCCACCAAACACCACAGCCAATCACTTCACTGTCCACCAAACACCACAGCCAATCACTTCACTGTCCACCAAACACCACAGCCAATCACTTCACTGTGACATAGTCAAGCTTGCTGAAGGGCAGAGTGCAGCTCTGAGCAGAAGCTGTCTGATACAGCGCAGTCAGGTATGGGCTGGGTGTAAAGTGAGGGGAGAGGAGCGCTTCACATGGTGCAGTGTGACATAAAGTTTTGTTAGAGTGGGAGACTAAAAAAGCAGCACAAGTAACATGCCTCGTCAACACAAAAATCCAACAGGAACCCAAAAAAAAAAAAAAACAAAACAATTACAGGACAGTAGAGTCATCAGAGCTGCACTTGAGAATTTTTTTTTTTTTAATTTTCGAGGCTTAGTGCTAGGGCATGAATAGGCTTAGTTTGAAGATGAGTTGCATGCTGGGATGTCTTTAGCAACTTCCCCTTTGAAACAGAATCAAGGCTGCACTTCAAAAGCTGGGAGAGAGATGCGGTAGCAGGGTGTGCATAAATGTGCTTCTGACGTGAGGAGTGGAGCAGGACGCCGGACGCAGAGCACTGGCTGGCTATGGCGAGGAGCGATGCAGCACTCGGGGTGTAATCTCCGCTACACACTGCGCCTATTTATCACAGGCCTAACGATAACGATCTGATTTAAAGGTGAACCCTGAGATGGGTCACATCGTCACATTGGCAGTAACGTGATCCGTGGGAGAGTGCAGATAACCCGGGACAATACACAGGATCCCGTTAGGTAAATAAAACAAAGTGACTGTCCGATGGGGTGAAGCAGTGTGAGCAACGCTGCTCTGTAGAACACACAAGGTGAAGTCTGGGGGGGAGGGTACAGCAGGGGAGATAAAGAGGAGGGGTGCAAAAAAGTGTTGACAGCTTTGTGGAGGGGTGCAACAAAGGGAGTGACCTCAGTGTTTAGAAGGCAGATTAGGCCTGATTAGGCCTGTCGTTGTGTCGTTTACAGGTGGAGTAAAATGAGCACTCATGATGGGTGTTCTTTACGCCCCTCCACTGCACACTGTACACGTCACACAAGTGTAAAGAAATGACCCAAGAAGTACTCTCACTTTGAGGCTTCCTGAACATGTCCGAGAACACACACTCTTACTCAGCTCCTGACTTTGTGTCATCTGAGTAACACCTTGAGGTTTTGGCTAAATCGTCCTGCGCTAACATTTAGAGGAGTGTTATTTCAATACCTGCAATGCTGTGATGTCTCTGTAGAGCAGAGTGAGTTTGGGGGTGATTGGTGACAGAGGTGTCTGGTGCTGAGGACATGCTTCATACTTAGTGTGTGCTGTTCCTTGCTCTTCTACTCTCTCTCTCTGTCTGTCTGTCTCTCTGTCTGTCTCTGTCTTCCCTCTCACTGCCTGCCTGTCAGTCTGTCTGTCTGTCTCTCTCTCTGTGTCTCTGCACCTGCAGGGGTTTCTCTGTTTAATACCCTCAACAATGTAGGTCAACTGTGATAGAAAAGGGTTTTATTTCACCAAACAGGAAGAGTTTTATTAGTAATTACCAGTGAATTTTCTGCTGTAAGTACTGCTGACAGCCATCAACAATAAACACGATAAACTGTTAAAACATAACGAATAAATAAATGTATGCTACAATGACATGACACTGGGACATATAAATATGTTCCCCAGGTAAACAGGGCTGGGCCAGAATGAAGTCCCAACCCTACAGAAGGTGCTATAGAGGCAGTGTGATCATATATGTCACATATGTCACCGCTGCGCTTTACCGTTTTACTCCCCCGTGTCATTCTCACTGCTATACCCGTCTCTCTGTCTCACTCTTCTTACTTACACTCTCTTTTACATCCTCTCTGTTGACCTGTTATTCATACTTAATTTTTTCAGGTTTTCACTTTTTAAGATTGGCAGTTCAATATCAATTTCAATTTATTTTGATATAGCACCTTTCACAACAAGCTGTCTCAAAATGCTTCACAGAAAGAAATTACAAATACTAAATAGCAGGTGGATGATTGAAGTTTAAAGATAAAGATAAAGCCAGACAACAACAAAGGGGAGGAACCAAAATCTCCACAGTGTGGAGAAAAAACCTCTGGGGGCCCAAGGTTGACTGGCTGCCCAGCCCCTCCTGGGCATGCTAACATTACAGAGTATATACAGCAGTTTAGATTTAGATGCAGCTCTCTTCAGGCTCAAGGCATCCCTTGGGCGAAGGCCTCATCTGGGGAGGGGGGTACTCTGGGTGGCAGTCCCACTCAGATGGTGCCCAGTTGGGCACCAGATACACATATGGACTGAGAAGGATTGCAGAGAGGGGTCAGGACGTAATACCAGCACTAGCAGTCCCATAACAAAATATCATAGGTTCATTGGCATGTATAGCAGGGCCAATGACAATAATTACAGTCGGCTGTGGATACTTTTGTGGAAAAGCTAAATCAAAGAAGTAGGTCTTCAGTTGGGATTTAAAAACTGAGACCTATTCTGCATCCCGTATGTATCCAGGCAGACTGCTCCATGGACTAGGGGTTCTGTAGCTGAAAGCTCTAGTGCCAATGCTTTTATGTATGCCTGGAACAATAAGAAGGCCTGCATTCTGCATGGCACGTGTTATTGATGAAGTTACTGATTATATATGTTTAAAGGGGTGTGTTAGTAGTTTTTTTTTTCTATTTTTTTTCTATCAATGTATAACATGGAGCCAAAGAAAAACTAGCAAGATGTTCATTCACTCGCCATTTGTGCCTTCGTGGATAACTGGCATGCACACATATAAGAGGTGTGCTAAAAGTCTTGTTATAAGGACAGACAGCAGACACTATGTAAGCTCAAACAACAGTTTATTTTTCTTCAGGTACTCCCGACTCATCACTTCCGGGATACCTGTCCTTTATTCTTCAGGTCCTCCTGACTCATCACTTCCTGGACAAAAGAAACTTACATGCAGTGTGTGATGACTATAGTGATAAATCATCAATTTTGTAACCCACCTGTAACACATCTCCATTTCTTACGAAAAAAGATCCCATACAATAATGCCACTGTTACTAATACTAGAATAAGGAGAAGTAAGAAGAGGAGGAGGAAGAAATAATCAGTTCAGTGTTCGGTAACTTTTGAAGACCACAAGGTCTTTATACACTAAAACTGTGATGATTGGGGATTTCATTTTTGTGTTGTTGATCAGTGTTCAAAATTAAAACAAATTAAATGTTTGCTATGACTGTGTTTGAGGTACCCAAGTGCCCCTTCCGTCAGTACATTCATTTTCAATTAACAGCTCCTGGATTTTCATATGAAAGCTTTACCTATCCAAACCTAAAAAAATCACTATAATAGAATTAATCAGAAGCGGTTTAGAACTAATTTGAATGGTATACTTCTAACTAGCACACCCCATTTGCTTCCTGTTGTTTTTTTGCCTTCTGTTCATTTGTTTAGTTGTAGAAATGTAAACAATGAGAAAACACGCACCAATCGTTGTGATTATCCCTTCACCTTAACACTTAGTGAGTACAGTAACTGCTTATCACACTAAACTTTCTCAGTTTACTTTAAAGTCTTCATGCACTTATTGTTTTTGCATGGATGTCATACTAAACCGTTTGTTGCATGTTTTGATAATAAGGACATGTAATGTACACTACTGTCTGTAACCTCACTGTATACTGCAAACATTAATAACTTCATCATGTGTCTTAGAGTTATGTAATTTGTGAAGTGTCATTAATGAAGCGAGCCCAATTATCTGGGTGTTTCAGTGATGATTTCTAAATTGGTTTGGGTTTTTTGAAGCTTGGAGAACTTTATTATTTTTCCTATTAAATAGATTTTGCGTATCTGAACTGAGCCCTTTCTATTTGAGACGGCACCTTCAGGGCTCCCCAGACCTCGTGTGTCGCCATCGATGTTTGCTGGCTTGGGCATCCTGCGTGTAAAACTAGAGCGCAGAACAACTAGGCTGAAACCACTTTTTGCTCATGATGTTATAAAATAACAAGCAGACAGCGTCTCATTTCAACTGAAACGAGCCTGTCATTGTTTCACAGCTGTTGGTGGATAGCCTGAGGTCCCCAAAGGTTCGGGTTCACTTTCTGTGTGGAACAATGATATTACCAGCCTGATGTGTCCATAGATCACCGCATTAAAGATGACGTTATAGGTGAGGGATGGCTTTTTAAACAGGGAAGAAAGACAAATGACTGTAGACATCCTTGGAACATTTCTGCTTGGTCATCTCCTTGGATCTCAGGAGAGCACTTCACATGGACAATCTTCATGTGTTCTCACTTGTTCAGCAATGTGGAACATCGTGCTCAAAAACCATTAAATTCACCATTAGTGCAACCATTTGTGCTGAAAAGTGATGTCTTTAAAATAATGGTCCAAAGAATGCTAATAAGTGTAGTTTGGTTGCTTCACTTTTGTTTTATCTCCATGTACCTTGGTGCCACCTTATCTTCAGAAAGGAACACTGGCTGGTTGTCCTGCTCGGACAAGAATATGCAAATGAATTCAGATATCTTCTTAATGAGATAAAAATGATGTATAGAGTGTAAAATAAAGATAAAACCATCACTTTATATATACCTGTAATACATAATATTATGTCTATGACTTTAGTAAAAGTTACATGATTTAGAAACTGCAGAGAAACTGTGAAAAGCTGTTCTGATTTATATTTTACAAATGATAAAAACTACAAAGCAACAGACAATTAAAGTGACGATTTTATCTGTGTCATCCTGAAACATCCTGTAGTGTAATTTTTAGGTTCTTATAGAAAAATGAACGATTCATCTGGCAAGTTTAGGTGAGGTATGCTTCAGCTCTCGCCCATGTTAATTACAAAATGTACATACTTTACAACATTTCAAGCCCTTAGTGTAAAATTGTAAAACTTAAAATACTGTAGGTTTGCAACACTATTTATTCGTTATGAGATTCATTTTTCAGTATTGTTGATTAACAAATGTTTTCATGTTAATATTAATTAACAAAACATGCTAGCACCTTTAGATTGCCAAAAGATTTATTTCTGCAGATTTAATTTATACTTTTTTTCATAATATTAATTATTGGAGAAACATTGAACTGACACTACTTTTTATGCTAAACACATAAAAAACACAACTATGGTAATGTCACATTCACATTTTAAATAATTAGGGACATTTTATGTTTTTCACATTGAGCACAGTTTCAGTGTTCCCTGCTATGTGAGCTCTGCACAGGTCACAACTAAACAAGTTAACATGCAGGGAACCATTCAGTCAGTATGCACTGAACTACAGTTTGTACATTAAAAGACCAACCCATAATTTAAGCTGACAACATGACCCTCTCCCACATTTGTCCCTACAAAAATTAAAAATAAAAGGAATGAATGGTGTTTCTTCTTTTTATGTTGTTCTTTGTAGCGTAACGAGACGTAAGAGCAGAGGAAGTGGAACAAGTGGTTGGTGAAGTGGTGCCTTGTTAAGTACCAGCGCCCGTCTGCTCTATGAACACAGAAGTGTGCTCCTGAAAGGCAAACACACACACACACACACACGCACAAACAAATGCACACAAACAAACACAAGGACACACACATGCACACACACAGACACGCACACAAACACACACACACATCCACACATGTGCACACACACACATACACACACAGACATGTGCACACAACCACGCATGCATACACACACACACACACACACACACACACACATACACACACACACTTGTTGCCATTCACTGAGGCCCCGTCAGTGCTTCATTGCTTGAAACACACCAGCCAACCCTTCCCCCCCAACTCCGCTTGTCTAAATCTAGAATAGTTACTGTTTCAAAGACACTCCTGTGAAGATGTAGAGGTGTGCGCGGCTGTCCTGAGAGCCGTGGTTGTGCTTGGATCACATTTCCGGTACCTATCACATGGCTTATTTAAATTAATGCTGGCCACAGCAGGAACCAGCTGAACAAAGATGGTATTACTAGTGTTTCTTCCCCTCTGCTTTCTCTCCCATTTAACTGAGTCTGAGTTTTTTTTAAACAGAGAGGAGAAACAAGTAAAAACTGTTGGGACTTAGAATGGCTAAACAAGGTCACAGCAGCAAAACAAAAAAGTGTTATTAAAGATACGGGGAAAGAAATAAACAGTCACTTTTCTGAATGTCCAAAACTGATTCTCACTCATCCTTGGTGGAGTTAAGATGCTGAGTGAACAGGAACACTCATGTACACACGCGCGCGCGCACACACACACACACACACACACACACACACACACACACACACACACACACACACACACACAACTATATCTAAAACTGACAGACAACACAATGCAGAGGGTATACTGGCAAATATTAACCTCTTGAAGGAATAACACCAGCGTTAGATTTAATTATAAAAAGGAATTACCACCTTAAAACCACTTAACTGGGTCAAGCTAAAACCCATATTTAAAACTCAACACAGCTGTACAGCTTCAAGTGCACAAAAAAAGAATTAGGCTGAATGTACACACAAGCCAATATTGAAACATTTTCAGATTTGAAATAGCTCTGCCCTTTTTAATCTCTCCTTCATCCTTTTACTGTTTTCTCCATATTAATGTACACAATGAATAAGGTTCATCGCCAAGAGTATTTTTGTATCTCTTGTGTCACTGTTGGGATAAAAAGGGCTTCCTTGTAAATTTTACTGCAGCGGTGTCAAAAAGACTTGCGTTGAGGAGGCAGTAAATATTCTGGCGAAGTCTGGAAGCAGGGCCGTGTTCGCTCGCTCCAGGCACTGAGTTAGAGCAGCCTGGTTCCAGTTAGACAGTCATTACAGAGATCTTACAGCCACAGCAAATGGTTTCCTGTCCTGAGTACTTAACTCGTGTTGTAGGAAATATCCCAGGCTGTAAAGGGTAAACCAAACTTCCTGAAACTTTTTAAAGCCACCATCGGGGACGGGCAGCGGGTCCTGATAACTCCCAAACAAGACCCCAGTATAACCCTCATGTGACATTGACCTCTGCCATGAGTGCTGCCCATTTATTAGGCAAACTGCTCTGCAGACAGGAACTCGGCTATTCTGCCTCATGCCTGAGAAAACGTGCGATCCTTCTCAGTGGAAAGTATGATAATGAGCAACAGAGGATGGAGAGATGAGTGAACGACATGAAAACAATCACACACCTACATGTAAAGTCTAACTTTTCTTATCCTTACAATCACAAATGAATGATGGTTAAGAAAACAAACATTTGTAGAAGTTTGTTCAAGCTTTTAGGGTTACACAAAACAGGAGCTTGCCTCAGCCATCAACCTACTTTGTTTATATTTTTTGTTAGAAACAATATTTATTTAGTATGACTGATTACATAATTGTTACTAGGGACCAAGCACATTATTCAAGTATACAACTATTAATGAATTCCAGCACTACCCCACGTGGGTGGCACAGAATTGCCTATGCTAACGACTGTGGATGCTTTGCATCCACTGATTGAGAACTTTCTGCGTAGGTGTGTTTTTTCCCAAGAAGGCACCATTCAGCTGGACTGGTGGCTCCATCTGATCTGCCACTGTGTTTTCGTGCAGGCGTGCTGTGGTGTCCCGGGGTCCTGTCCACGAGGACCCCTGACTGACACCACCTGACCCTTGTATCACCTCTTTTGGATCACGGTGGGAATTGTTGGATAAGCAGCTCCTGAAACAAGTGCATGAGTACAGACACTTTAAACATACGCATGCTCAGTGATGTTCGGCTGGGAAGCAGCATGGTGAGCCTTGCAGCAGCCAGGCTCTCATACCCGATGGCAGCACCCAACTGGGCGGGATGCCTCATTATGCTCCTCCTTCCATCCTCTCCTCTTGCCTTTTCTGGGGCACCGGGCCCCAGATCACACACTGGGATGATAAAGAGGTTCTTTTATTTTCTCAGCAGGAGAGCACCTGTTGGGACACTCCTCAAGTGACCGCCTGTTGTTTGCTTTCCAGACAGCAGCCCCGATTGAATTTCCTGCTACATACTAGCGAACAAGAGAAGGCAGAGCTTCAGTCACTTCACCTCGTGCATTAGTCACAGTGACACGTGTTTATATGGATGGGAGCATGTCGTCTGCCTGGAAGCCTTCCGTGACTCTGAGGTTTCCCATGTTTATATAGGTCTACATGCCTGAGGCACTGAGGTGGCACGAAGAAAGAAAATATCATATTAAAAAGTAGCAAAACTGTTGAATCATTTCCTGAAAGGCTTGGGTTTATGAGTTAATTGCCCTTTTCATTTTTTTGTAGCTGGAGGCAGGCATGCAGATGTGTGTTTTTACACATGCACACACGCGCATGCACGCATGCACGCACACACACACACGCACACAAATGGGAAGTAAGACATTTTAGGGATAGCAAAACACTACTGCTAAAGATGAAACAAACAATTTAAAAGTGTGTAAAAGACTACTACTTATAGAGCATCATGAAATAATTACATTGTCCTGGTGTTTCGTCATCGGACAGACATAACAGTGTCATTTATACACACGCTTAGATAAAATCAGGATGTATGATAATATTGGCTATGCATATTTTTTGGCTAAAAATAACAATATGATCACTCGATCAGTTAAGATTATGGTCTTTGCGGTCATTCGTTCATTAATTTGTTGGAAGATAAATCAGACAATCTTGAGGATGGAGAGTAAAACACACTCTATAAGATAAATTTAATGAACAAATCACTATCAACATTACATTATGTTAACATACAAAACTGCAGTCCACAGCTCGGTAAAGCCGGAGCTGCTGGTGGACAAGACAGTTATGGGAATGCTGACGACGTCACGACAGTCCTGCTCGGTACAATGGAAACATTTATTGTGCTCATGAACATTATAGCTGCAATTCATGAAAATGCAACAAAAAGCCCTTTAGTGTAAAACAAACAACTGTTGCCTGGAGAATTTCAGGCAGAGCCTGTAACTATCCTGATAATGGCCCTCAGCTGATAACAAAATAAATCATTTGCATTGTTGTGTTTAGCTTGTAAATTGCACTGATACCCATATTACATCATACATATTTAGGTGTTCTGGCAATTTCCATGACGGCATACTCAAGAATATTTCTTGACTGTACACTTGATCTCTTGAGTTCTATCTAGTCAGAAATTTATGTACAGGAATCTCTCCAATTCACATTTTTTCACCATAATGTTTCACTGTTTCAAAAACAAAACATTATCTAAATTAAAATAGGATTTTCCTGACAAAACTAAGGCAAGCTATTTCAGCAGAGTCAATGGTGAAACATAATGAAACTGAAATGTTAAAAACAGACCATTGGACAATTTGTGACCATCGGCAATTTTTGAAGATTCAGACATCATATGGTAACATTAACTGAGGTGAATAAATCGGTTCATAGAAGTAGCATACACACATGGGAAGTTTGTTAAATCAATAGTACAGCTTCTTTCCAGTTATGCCAATTGTCAGGGGAGAACTCATACCAACATATGGAGTACTTATGTACATAACTTTCCATAAAATTAACAAAAACTCATAGAACTGTTGAGCGTTCAGAAAGAAGTGATCACTGCCATTTGCTGTATGAAATGAAGTACTGTTATTTTCCCCAGCATGTCAGGAATACACATGTTGCTATTATTTCTTGTTTTGCAAAATATATGTGAAATGTCTCCTGAAAATCCTTGCAGTTTCTGTGCTTGCAAGCAGTGCAGCATTTTCTATATTGAAAATAGTTATTAAAGTTGCCAACATGTGCATATTTGAGAGGTTTACCGGTTTTGCTCCCTAAACGGAGAATTAGCAACCGCTAAGAAAGTGACCATAAAGTTTTCATTTCTTTGACTATTTGATGTGATGAAAACTACTTTAGTCACATCAGCTAAAACTACTTTTCGTTCACTAAAGCTATACAAAAACGAAAAATATTTAAATGAATAAAATGTGGCTAAAACTAAAATGCAACTTAGTCAGAATACTAATATAACTAAATCAAAATCTGTTGTCAGCATTGTGCTGTACTTCATTGTAAAGTCTGTCTCATGCCCTGTATTAGAACAGTGTGCACTTACACATAGAAAGGGTGGAAATTTATGTATTACTGAAACATTTATTGGGATATTACAAAAATACATAAATAAAAAAAAAAAAATTCTGCTGAATATTGTAACTTAGTTTCTTTCAAAAGAAAAAAAAAAACATTGTCACTGTTAGTTGTGGTGAGATGCCCGCTAACACTGCACTGCCAGTGTTTTTGAAGATAATTAATGTTGAACATCATATTGAAGCAGATCAGAATATTTATTCTGATTTCCTACAAACATGAAAGAGGAACGTGGGAATATTTCTTGTAATGGTCAAATGGCACGGTCACACGTTATAGGAGCTGTGCTGTGTGTGTGGCAGAGACGAAAACAGTACAACCTTTTCAACGTGGTCAAGGTTTGCAACACAGCAAGGAAGAGAACACAAGTAAAACATCGATGTTAATAAAACAGGCATGAGCATTTTTATTCTGACTAAAACTGCTCGATTAATCATGCTTTAATCTAAGAGTAAAAATTACAGTATTCTTGTGAGTGGGACCTACTCTTATTTCACATCAGACGATCAGTGATTATTGTCCTTCGTTAGTTATTCTCCACTGACATGAATTCCAACTCAATTTTCTCTGTCAGATGATTATCCAAGGGTTTAATTTAATTCTTCATTATGCCCAAGTGATATTTCAGTCAAACATGTTATCATGGCACTAGCGCATACATACATCCTTTAGTTAATTTCCCTTTAATTGGCAGTTGTAGGGTAAAGCATGTCATAATTACACAATAATTAAGCATGTTTTACATGTCCTCAGACAGGAAGTTATGGAACAGATGGGACATCTAGGGGCATCAATCTAATGACAGCATGGTCTAGTTGTGATCTTTAATACGCTCACAATCTGCTTCAGCTTTGCGTAATTGTGACATGCAGATATTAGCTTAGACACTAAAGAGGTTAATACGTTAGCGGATTGCTCAGCCCGCTCGCTCTAGCTCCTTTGCTGGCTCCTTGTGAAAACAGGGCCCTTTCCTGTTCCTTCAGGTGCACAGTGGCAGACTGCCAGTTTCCGCTGGACTGTCAACATACTGTTCAAATGTAGACCCTCTTCTTGTGGTGCTCATCACAATTTGATTTCAATGATACTCTTTACTGGAAAGCAGGACGTGGATTTTGTTAGATATAAAAAAAAAAAAAACATAAGAATACTCCTGTGGAATTTTAAAGTCGGAGTATTTCACATTCCATTCAGCTGTTTTGTAGTAAAGAAATTATAGCACTAAATGTTTACATATGGGACTGGTATACACACACACACACACACACGCACACACTCATGTTTTTTATCTTATTGACAATGTTTTTCACTTGCAGTTTGTCCTCTTTCCTTCCCATTTCTAAGCTCTCCCCATGTCTTAGGTGAAGACCTTGACTGAGACAAACGCACAAGAGTTTCGATATCTTTGTAAATCTGTACATAAACAAATGGTAAGTAAAAATCTTGAGTCTTAGATGGAAAAACACAATTTCTGCTTGTTTCATCCTATTTTAAATTAAAAATTAACATTAAAATATTATGCAATGACTAGCACTATGAACAATTGCACTGTCTCAAAAAAGATAATTCTTAAGAAATCAAATCAAAAAAAATTTTTTTTTGAAAATTAGAAAAATCAAAAAATTTTTCCCATTTTCAGTGCTGTAGATATTATTAAAGCAGCTTTCTCAGAAAAGATATTTACTTTGTCAGATCAGGTTTATTATCATAGAAACAAACTTTCGGTAACATTATACATTATAAAACAAACTCAAATAAAATAAAAACAAAAATGACAGCTTGCAAAAATACA
>JABJVR010000016.1:471557-484756 GCA_025773905.1 Chitala chitala
GTTTTGCCTCATAAAAATTGATCTTTTTAGAACAAGATGTTAATTGGCCAGACGTCAGCATTCCAGTTACCGGCTCTAATGACCAACCAGCACTGAACACTTTTAATCGCGTTTTTTAAGTCCGTCTGCTGCGCTTTAAATTAACAAAAGGAGGCTGACTTAAGTTACGGTTCTGTACTTAAAAATCATTTCCATTCATTAAACCCTGTTATATGAAAGGCGAAATATATACATTTTTTGTTGTTAATTAAAATTTAACAATGGATTACCAATAGCCATGTCAACCAGAGAGCGTGAACGAACTAAATGATTTATTCAGAAAACGCCTTTCTAAATACTTCAGGTAGGAGATAAACTGTGCAGTGACTCACTGAAGTGAAAACATGCCAGACAATTTAAGAGAGAATGAATGATGAAAAAAAAACTGCAGCATGAAGAGCTTCCCGGAAACTCAATGCATGACACACGATACCTACGTGTAACGGGGTCGACTCTGACAGTACTGAAGCCTGTGTGACCACATCCCACACAGAGTTAACAGACAAGAGGATTATCCCGCTGAGCTGGAGACCTGAGCTCCCTCACTCAGGGGACTAATCACACATTTATCCTGACTACAAATTTGGGTTCCTACAGTAGTGATCTAACTTGCTCTGCTATGCATGAAAATAACTTTATATAAGAGTTTCAAAGGCTCACGTTCTCACTTGTTTCATCATATATCTACATAACGTTTTGTATTGTTACCAAATCATTAAAAAGGTGCATCTCCAGAACTTGTTGAATGATACATTTTGCATTGATTGCAGTTATTGGTGTCCCATTTCCTGTTGCTTTTATTTGTGAATAAAGCTTTCAGTGCCTGCATCTCAATAAGGTGGCCGGTGACTCAGTGAGTCCAAAGTGGGGCTATGGAAGCCTCCTGATTCATATCCCACCTCAGCCATTAATGAGTACAGCCATTTATTGGAAGAAATAATTACACTAGTGCCCAAACATTGCACATGAAGGTTTTAAATGCAATGAAAGGTCTGTGCTGTCTTCATGCTGTTTTACATTTGGCTGTGAAATTGCAAATATAAAATTTCTACATTACAAACACTCATTAAAAAATTGCTTATATTTTGTTTCTTAGTGTGATAATTATGTAATAATAATAGTATTATTCAATTTCTTGCAATTCTCATTCAATTATCACACAGTGTTTTGGCTGTACGCTTCCAAACATCACAATCCTGAAATATCATTTGTAACACTGTAAAATTTTGATTGCCATAAGGTTTCTATAAAGACACATAGCTTGGTTTCAGTATGAGGCTCATTAATTACCAACGTTGACAAAGCAATTGTTTCAGTCCTCACACATTTTCAATACAAAGACAAATGCTGCTTGGTGATGTCAGAGCATGAACCTTCCTGCAAAACAAACGGCCCGTTCTCTCTTACATATAATCAGCAATGGCTGGTGGTATTTGAGGTCAGGCTTGCCATGACAAATAAGTACTCAGTATAAGCATGCACTCCCGTCCCTGTGTCTGCCTCAAAATCATATAGTGAGAAAGGACCATAATAAAGCGACCTGAAATGATAGCTAGCGAGGTACTCTTTGCTAAATTAAGGAAGTGCTTCTCTGGTAATGTAAACAACATTGCTGCCCACTGCTGATACCAGTAGCAGTTTGTGCTGTTTACTGCCTCTATGGTGGCATAATAGTGAGGTTTTTCTTTTTCTTGTTCTGGAAGTCAATTTCATGCAGGAGCCTCAGTAGTGGATGATTTTGACAAAAACAGGAGATGACTCAGTTTTGGTAAGCCACTGTTGTGGCTAGAAATATTGAGGTATACACCATGGCAGTATGGCCAAAACCCTTCACTAGATACATACATCTAGACCCTGTATATAGAAAAACAGCCTACAAAAGTGGTAAAGAAAACCTCAACATCTTAACGGAGATTCCAAAACCTGGACGTAACATACACACAAAATGTTATTTCAACTTATTCTGTATCATATCATCACATTCTCTATTCCTGAACACCAATGAGTAGCGTACTCGAGATATACACAAATTTTTTGGCTAAAGGTTGGAAAAAAAATAGCAACATAAAATTTTAAAAACTATTTCAATTAAATCTGGATCACTTGGTTTTTTTGTTACCATAAATTGCAACAATCAATAATGACTTAAAAAGTACAAAGGGTTTACCAATGGCTAAATTCTACAGCAATTATAATACTATTTTTATGTAAGAAAATGGCACTCTCCAAAAAAACACAAATATGCGGAGAGGACTTGCGCCTTCCTTGTCTGTTAAGTATACAGAGAGTGCTGAGTGGAGGGTGAGCAGTTCTCTGCCTCAGTCCCACATTCCTGTTTCACACACAGTATTACTGTTTACTGTATTTGTAACCTGCCTCAGTGCAGGTTAACCTGTACAAAACCGTATGCTGCTTTACGCCTTTTTCCTGCAGCCTGGAAATTTATGTAACTCCATGCTACTCACAGACACACAGCTGGCGCTGTTTACACACAAGGTGTGGGGAGACTGGCTGACGGCCGTCACACTGTCTGCCTGGCAGTGACTGGTGTGTGTCTACTGCTCAGCACGGCCCTGTGCTGGGTCAGAGGGCCTCATTGGCATTTCACCACATCAGGAGAGCGTTCACAACCACCACAAGCTTAAAAATGGCTAAGCCGCAACTGCGTTTAGTCGTGTGTGTGACACACATGTGGGAGCAGTGAATGTGTACTGACCTTTGTGCTCCGCAGCACCAAGCATGCAGACAGGCACTGCGCTTAAAATTCTCCATTGCTTGAAAAAAGTAGAAAAAAAGAACAATTTCATCTATTTTTACACCCTGAGACAGAAGGAAGCCATTTGGCAATGGGACTGGAAGTTATGTGCGCTTTTAGATCAAATTATGAACACCTTTCAAAAGACCCTTAAGACAGCAACAGGCCAGTAGTGTTTTAGAAGCTGTAAACAGACACGGTCCGTGCTACGGTGTCAGGGATCAGAGTGTCGCGATCTGGCTGCCGAAACGCTATGCGGCCCGTGTGTAAGCACGCATGCTAGGGATGTGCGCTGTGTCTAAGGCTAAGGACCACTCGTGGCGTAATCTCCACCTGACACTAATGCGTGACCTACGGCTGACCCCACTGTGGAACCCAGCTCATCACCTGCTCTGGCCATATGGCATCTCGCTGCTTCTTTGGCTTTTAATCCCTACCATTTCACCATCACTTTTTTTTTTAAGATATCTTTGAGTTGTGATTGCAGAGTGGTATTAACATATCATGGCAGAATTAAAATGTGTCTGAGTGGCACCCCCAAAGCAGAAAATAAGAAGATGATTTACAGTAGGCTACTGTAGTAAGTTTTTGTGGCTTTATTTTTTTTCCCCACTGGCCTGTGACGAGCCATCAGATGGTGAAAACAAGGAGCGGAAACAGCAATATTAAGGAGCAGAAGAAGATTTAATGAGAAACAAATGTGTCATTCAGAAACAAAACATTATGCAGAAATACCTGTTATTGTGGGTACAGTATAGTACACAGCAAAGCTGCAATCAGTATTTTGTAACTTTATTTGTTTATAGTGCAGTGCGTTATAGGAGTTCAAAGTGAGGACCAGAACATTGGCAGGGAGATATATTTGTAACAGGATGACACTCTGTCCAGTATGTAAACTTGGCAACCTATGTTGAATTTGTATCGACTTCATGCCACCAGTGACCCTGTTCAAGATAAACTATTGGAGAATGTATCTAATATAAACATCAGAGATGAGCATCTTTGTGTGTTTTTGGAGACGGAGGTGAGTGCAGCAGTTCTGGTTTGTATCATGGAGTACCTATCTTCAAATGAGGCATATAGCAATAAAGTGTAAGAAAATCCTGGGCAACAAAACAGTAAAGTATAAAATCCTGGGGTTTCCCTCAGAGGCCTTTCTGCTGTGTGCTCTGAAACCTTGCAGTCAAATTTAAATTTAAAAGGCTTTCTTCTGGTAAAGGAAGGACATGACAGCATAACGCATGAGATGAACAAATCTCCATTCTTTCCAAGTCTCTCAAGTCTTTCTGCTTTTCCCACCACAGTTTTTGAGACACATATGTAGGGATGGTAAAATCCCTTGGCCACAAATCTTTCCCAGGGCCTCAGTGCTTCTGATCGACGATGTAAACGTCACCTCTGCTCACTGCGGCAGAATCATTCCCAACCCTTTTCAGCCCCTTAATGAACAAATTCACTGCCTATTACTTTGGATTTGGTCTCCGGAGCAAACAATTTGGTTTGTCAACACCTTTCCCAGGACCCCTCAGTCAAGGTCCAGGGTACAAATTTAAACAGCAAAGTGCATTTGACTGGACCCAGGACTGATTAATTCGACGAATTGGCCCGAATGAGACAGCTACCTGATTACGCCCCTAGCCTGAAAACACCTTCCACTGCCAAGGATTAGCATGAATATTTTGATATAGATCGATAAGCAATCTTGGGTGGGCAAGAAATGTCAGTAGTACTCATTTGAGTGATCAAAGGCTCGCTCCAGGTCGCCGTGACAGCCCGCTCTTGTTTTCTATCTCTTTTTCTGTCTGTGTGATCGGCTCCCGACTCCGCTTTACCTTGTCCTGGAAACAATCACTGCTTCACAGGAATCCATCTTGTGGAGCTATTCTGAGTGAGAATGGAAGCCTGGGAGCGGTTGGTGGTGCTGCAAGTCTGGATGAGGAGCTAATTTTCTGGCCATTACAGTCACAGAGTCACATACAGCCAGAATGGCCCTCTTCAGCATCAGGGCTCATGTGCTTATTCAACCAGATGTGTTTTAAACACAGAGCTGATGTATCTCACTAAAACAATGTTAGTGAGAAACATACTGTATTTACAGATTAGGTCTTTTGAGGCTCATTTCCAAATTCTGTGCTGCTGTCTATTCTGCTAAAATCACCCACTTTAAAAATCCACCATTTTTCAACCTTTCATCTGTTGTCTTTTTCTTACTTATTTTTTTACTAACTATGTCAAGTCATTGTGCTTTTGATGTTGTTTGTTTTTGCAATGTAATTTAAACCGGAGTTTAACTAATTTCTGATGCATTATCTAAGTGTACAATGTCTGGAAAGGCTAAATCTTTTGTGTATATTTGAAATATAATGCTTCTCGTTTCTTAGCGTGGGCACCGTGTTAAAAGCAAAGGTTATTGCAGTGATGTTGACATGACTGTTCTGTTGGACTGAGATCACATAAGGCAAGCTGACCGTGGACAGCAGCACAAAGGTCTATAAGCAGGGGAAGGGCTCATTGTGAGTACAGTGACTGTGCTCAGCATATTTAATTAATCAAAATGTGTCACCTTGTTCCTGAGGGGGTCTGGTGCTCAACAAGCAAGGGTTTAGTCAAAGGTGTCAAGAATGGGGAATTATATACATGTGTAAAGGTCAGGGAGCCAGAGCCATGTGCCATCTCAGTACATGCTGCTGATCTTAGCATGTTCCTGCTACATGTGCTGTGGACACTGACTGTCCTTGAGTGTCCAGGAGCAGGGGGACACCGTGCAGCTGCTCACAGGCGCCAGCTTCATGCTCTTCATCAAAGTGCTATTTTATGTCATTTTGTATATTTATATCACCAGCCTGTACAGTAATCCTATTACTATTCAGAACAGAATATCCAAAGGAGCAGGGATGTTTAGAGGATCTTAAATGTGTGCACATTCAAAGAACATTAATGTCATTTTTATGAGCACTGTCAGAAAGGCAGTTACACCATATGACACGGCGCTTTGACTGAGGTTTTAAAAATACGCATTACTGTGTTACACCTTCTGACCTACTGGCCCTTGTGTGATTGTAAAAACATTAATATGCATTCTAGCTCTGACCTCTGCACATGGGTAATTATTGTTATAATTTTGCTCACAATGGACATGACCCAAGTAAACACACACACACACACACACACACACACACACATATAACATAACGTTAGCAGTAATGAGGGCAGGTGAGCAGGACAAATAACCAGCAGTATTGCAAAGTGAAACAGCACCCTGGTTTCCTGGGGATAACAGGTTACCTGTCCATCCATCCATCCATCCATCCATCCATCAATAAACAGCTCTACAGAAGGTGGGGTGGGTATCACAGTTTCTTCTTAATATCACAGAGTAACTAGTGAGCAGAACTCATCCCCAAGACAGAAACAACATGGTTCTGAAAGATCTCCCCAGCTACCACTTATGCTTAGAATCTCCTCGGGCGCTATTAATGATTTTGTTATGGATGTGAAAACACATTTCTAAGAGAATGCAGATTTAAATAACAACATGACTCATACTGAATCTGTTCTATAACCATCAAATTTGGCATTCTTCATTGTGGCACACCTCAGCCCACATCGACAACATGCCAAAGAGCCTTATCTCAATACTTCACCGATACCAGTGAAAATCATCGTGGACAGCACCCGTGAAAATGTAAATTCTAAGAAACAAAGCCGTTCTATACCCCCAACTCATTCCTGCCACAGACATGAACTATTTAGAATTAACCCTATGACATTAACACTGTCTAACCTAAGTGGTGATGTGTTTTCAAAAAAAGTCAATTTTGCAGAAATACCTCCCTTACACTGATTCCCCTAATACACATCACTCATAACAAAATACGTGGGAATTCTTTAAATATCTCTATAAAATGTACATACCCTGGTTTTACCCTAAATTTGTAGCCCTCTGTATTCTGAAGAAGGAGGTCTATTATGTTCCTGTACTGTAAATCTCTCTTTCGCAATTCCTGCGTAACACAGTTTAGACCCCAGCTGTGGTCTGACCCAGAGCTGCCTGAAGACTCACATTGATCATTCCTACCACTGAAGAGCAGTATATAATACAATTTTTTGGATATTAAAAACATAAGTTAAAGGTAATTTCAGTGGTCACAGCTCAGCTACAATCATCAGATGTATGGATGTAATTATTCAGTACTAACTCCTTTACAATTCAGATCAGCATTTCCCCAGTGTTTGTAACTGAGACCTATCTACTGTAAATATGATACATTCTCCAAGACTAAAAGCTTTGCATAAAAGATTCTTCAAAGAAGGGATTAATCCATCTTTGTTTAAAAGAGTGGAGTCAGGAAAATAAAAAACCTTTTCACTGCATCGGTCGTAAAATGTCCCTCGCCCTTTCCCTGCAGATGCTCCGTAGATACAATGGCAGCATGATGGTGAATTAGAAGGAATGCGAGCATTTAAAAATGGGTGTCACATTTCACAGTAATAAATAGCAAGGATTGATCTGACCTTCCAGCCAATCTCACAGTTTACTTATACACAAGTTAGAAAAATATAAGCAGTGTTTCTCAGGGGATCCATTGCAGGAAATCAGATAGTCCACAATGGCTTTGAAAACACACAAGGCTACAAATGTCAATACTGCACTGTGTCACACCATTGCTCTGTATCAGTTTAAGATGTGTGGATACTCCAGAGTAATGACCATCTTCTTCTTCTCTATTGCTATCTGCTTCCTGTGGTGTTGTGGTTGCAGAAGATTGTGGTGTAGAAAGCACGGCTATCCCTGCAGAATATGACATAATAAAAAGTGCTGTTTATGAGCAAACCAAAGAAGGGTGCAGTAATTAACGTATGTTATTAGCCCCCCCATATTCCTTCCCTTAAGTCTGTGTCCCGGAGAAAGCCCTCAACGCACTCCAAAATGTGGATGGATTACTTGCACATGTAGATAATTTACTCAATCGCCATCACTTCCTGGATGACTCCTGCAGCTCTCCTGAATGGGGTGACTATTTCTAATACAAAAAAAGGATGTAGCCCAGAATCAGGAGTCTTACAGGTGTACACCAGGTCTACAAGTGTCCCAAGAAGCTTATAAAACAAAAAAATAGGGACGAGATCGTCCCTTCCACCAAAGAGCAGTGAGTTCCACCCTGGCATACTGAGGGTGACGTTCTGCAAGCCGTCGACGTGGCTGGAGAAATTGCCCAAAACCTCAGCCAAGAAAAATGCAAGTCTGCTTTCCAGCTGCATTGAAGGCTTTTCCTGGGGCTCACAGCGCAAAACAATTACCCATTCACCAACCAATCATTTGCAGGGCAGAACTTCCATATTAGTTGTTCAGTCCCACTGCAGCAAAGCTGCCAGCCAGGGAGAGAGCTCACCTCCATGTGTGCCACACTGCAGCACGCTAGAAGGCCTCCTAATCCTAAAGAGGTTTCAACTGCACAACAAAGCAGGCACTGGGTATGAAAGCGAGACCCGTGATATAATGATACACTGAAAACAAGGAGTGCAGGTATAGCTGTCTACATGCTCCCCCCAAATCCATATTACAATACAAATGAAATGCATGCAGACGATATTTACATTCTCCATATCCAAAGTCTTTTTTTAATAGATGTTAAACTTGAGGTATGTTGCATTATAAATTTAAAAATTGGCTGCATTATAAATTACAAATCATATGACTAACTTAATTTTGATGTAGATTGATAAGCAGCAACGAGAACAATAAACGTGCTTTTCAACAAGTAAACTTGCAATTTAAATTTTAAATACAGCATGTGCATTTGGAACTTGTAAGAATAAAATTAAAATGAAAAATTGAATAAAACTAAATAAAAGTTTATGAACAAAATATTCAAACCAAAACAATTACCAAGCTGTGATTTTGTTGTCTTTTTTTAGCATAATAATAAACATACTAATAATTTTTAAAAGTACCACAGAGTTTTGGAAGACTTTTATAGAGCTATTTTAAACAGGTACTATTTCAAAACTGGGTTAGTCTCACTTTTTGGTCTTTTATTGCTTTTCATGTGTGAACTATATGTTTTGTAAATAGTATTCATGTTTTAAGAGAAAAGAACAGAGAATAAAAACTGTACATTACTGTTCAGCATGTTGCACAGTACGGCCCTGATGCGACAGCATAGTATCCAAACCTGCATTGTAACAGGGTGCATTAGGTTACTATCCATAAGTAAATGTCTTGTAAAAAGGGATAAAATCAAAATATTTGAAATGAGAAAAATACACAGGATATCTTAGCAAGAAAAGACCATCTACACTGTATTTATAAGTTAAATGGCATTTCAAGATAGACTTTACATATAAAATGTGGGGTTCATAATGACTTAGCAGCAGTGTAGACTATTCAGCATAGCATTATTGTGAATGTTATAAGGAGAATACAAGCCTTTAAGGGCTGGTCACCGTGACTACACAAGGATATCAGTCCGTTTTAACGTCTGCATTAAGAAAATCAGTAAAGAATACTAAATGTTAGCTATTTATTTTAAGGATGGTTTTATTTTCATAACAAGATGGCCGTATAAAGTACTAAAATAAAAACACTGCTCAAACACTGGTGCATGTTGCTGACAGCTGCGGTCTCAGCTGAAGTGATTTTTCATGACAAAGCAATTGTATAGTGTGCACTGGACAAACGCTCCTCAGGCCTCTATAACACAAGCTTCTGCTCAGTCAGACACCTGCCAGGAGCATCACACTCCGGTGAGACACTGTAGTGGGTCCAGTGAGTGCCACCTATCTGCAGCATTCACAGGGCGCCAGGAAAGCAGCTACGTAGTACACGATGGCAGAGGGTTAAAGGAAAGGTCCGACGATAGGCATGGAGTATATAATGTGATGGGTGCGGAATATATAATGCAATGGGCGCAGAGTATACAATGCGATTGGTGCAGTGTATATAATGCGATGGGTGTGGAGTACATAATGCGATGCTGCTGACTGCAGAAAACAACATCAGTGTGGAGCATTTTGGGCATAAGCAAGTTAAACAGACAATACATTTCAATGAGTAACTCAGGCTGGGCGGTGATACGTTTTTACTCTGATTAAACAGTAAATGCTTAATGCTTATCAGCCCTCCATTAGGATTGCTGCTTTAAAAAACACCATTAATCAGCTGCAGAGATATGGTGTAAAATATCAGTCATCAATTGTAACTGCTTATGACATTTGCAAAGCTCTACATTTGCCAAACAATGCAGACTGATCTATCAGTTATGCTGGGTTCAGTTGCATGCTAATTGTGCATTTTCCTCTCAAATGCATTTCCACAGTTATCTCATAGTCTAATGAAACAAAACAAATCAATAAATATAAATTATACATGCAATGAAGTACTGCTGTGAACATTAGGTTCCTAATTAATTGCTCCTGATTAATTTATATACTTTAATTATCTCTCCAAGTCAGAGATGGCATAAATATCTGCACAATTTGCTTATTGCCTTGTCTGTCATAAAGTGGGGGATGCAGTAAAACTATTAGGCTGGATGGACTTTGTAACTGGAAAATACGCAGTTGCTGACATATAAAAGCCTTACTTCTGAATAATTTAAGGTGAACAAATTGCCAGATAATGCAAGGCAAGAGACATTGATTGCTGTTTTAATTTTCCCAGGGTTCAATATGGAGAGAGGTCTGAATGAAATCAGAATGGCGCTCTCCTTCCACAGGCCCAGTGCTGTCTTTCTCAACCACTCCGTCCTGATAGGCATTATTTAGTGCACTGCCAGTAATGGCCACTTCAGCATAAATCCCACTGTAACGTTACAGTGTAACTAAGGGAGTGACTCGTATGTGAAGACACTGAAATCACTGTCTTTTTGATAAACCATACTTACTGTTAAAAAGTCAAAAGGATCACAATCATGATTCGTTCACATAAAATACTGGACGGTGCCCACAAATATGAAGAGCTGACTTAATCAATGTCCTGCTATGACAGACCCGCCACGTTAAGAGCATCTGGCAGGAGGGCTCACGAGTGTAGGAAGATCTTAACATTTCGGATCATTAAAATTGATTGCAACGCACTGCGCGGATCCATCAGAACTGGGATGTCAAAATTAAGTCAGCACTCAATCCCAAAAGGCTCTGATCTTAGTACTTGGTATAAAAATGGTTTCAATCCAATTCCCGTTCTTTTGCTTAACGAGAATCCTTATTATTGAGTTTGCAAAGTGCTTTTGGAAGCCGTTGCAATGAGGCTCTTTTTTTAAAATGGGAAATTGCTTTGCTTTTTCGAAAGGCAAGGGAATGTCATTAAGCAATCAAAGCAATGCCTCGGATAGCACAAGTTATTGACTAAAATTAGCAAGTTAATGAAGATTAGATTGGAGTGGCATTCTGTAATTTCTTTTAAACAAACTAATGCCACAACATCTACCACTTTCTCATAACACTGACAGGTACAGAATTTATTAATGTCAAATAGGTTACATTTAAATATAACAAGATTTAATAGTGAAACTGTAACTCCTGAAATTTGGGACTGAGAGAGGTGTAATTATGCATCACAAATGGAAAACACTTAAACCACCACAAATTAACCCCTTGGATTCCAGGAACCGTCACAATTTTGAAGGTTCCTGAAAAAATACTTTAATAAGATGTTATGGCGTTATAAAATCGTCAAAGTCTATTTGGGTTTATGATAATTCAGAAAACAACTGTTTCAGTGTTTTGTTTAATTTCAGCCTGTTTGCCCTTCAAAGTGGTGACTTAGTTTTTTCATTGTTCTTGTGTAACGGTGCTACAGTAACATTAGTGACACTGTCCTCTCCTGTTAACCTGCTCTTACCCTGCTGTTAACCTGCTCTTACCCTGCTGTTAACCTGCTCTTACCCTGCCTCTTCTTTTATTTTGTGTGCACAAGAGCTTTAAGTTTCAAGTGGCTGCAGCTGTCTCTTTTCCCCTCACATGAAAAAAAAGAAAAATAAACTTCTTAAATAATATGCCTTAAAAACATTTAACAGAATAATGAAAATGTTCCAATGGACAAATTTCAACTGATTTTTTATTTTCTTTTTTTGGTCATTAACACAGCTACAGTTTTTGCTATCCACACATTCTGTTGATTTGCAAAATTTAAATAACTACACAATAAAATGTATTTGCTTACAGATTTGTGATTTATGTGTGATGTTTGAGTAGCTACACATGTCATACACAATAGTTTTGTTCATAATTCATTTATTGTACACTGTACTATAGTAACACTTGGGCACTAACAAGACACCTCAGTTTTCACAGTGCACTTTGGATATTTTTATTTGAATGCAGGGCTTCTGTGATAATTTTTGGATTACTAGTATAATCAGTTTAATGTAACAAGCTTTCTTTGTAATCACCTGTATTTTATAAAAAATATATATATTATTCTAATATAGACTTCATGGGCTTCATCAGACTGCCAAAGGGATCCATGGCATTAAATGGGTCTGAACCAAACCTTTAAATAAATAATCCCTAAAACTAAAATAGTTCTAAATTGTAATGAAATTACACCGATGAAGCTATTTCATGTAGGCACACTTGTTAGCAGCGTTTTGAAGTTACTGAGTCTCAGACAGTTTCAGAGGGGAGATGAGGACAGGTTTACAGGCATTTATTCCTCTTAGGTGCTATAACTCTGGGTCTTCTTCAATTTCCGTTAACAAGCCCGTGAGAATAACTGGGCCGTACGCGTCCTGTATAGGAAACTGCCAAATGAACGCTGCTTCTCGGACTGACCGCTGGCACAGAGTACCGAGGTAATTGTGAAACACGACGCCCAGCATGGGAGGTGGGGAAGAAATTACAGGCATCTTATGGCTTGTGTTGATGCTGGTGGTTTCTGAGGCTTTCAAGATTGAAAAAGAGAAGCAGTGTGAGGAGGAACAGAGACCACGGAGGCCAGTGCAGGTTTGGGTACCGCCTGAGTCAGGGGAGCCGAAAACCACCAAGGAACCTGAGGGAGGAAAAGAAGAATGGGACAGTGGGGGGAGAACTGGTCATGAACACAGTTAGAGCTGGTGGCGAGGAAGAATCCAAACGTATAGTGTAGCAAAGCAAAAAAAAAAAAAGGCATCAAAGGCCCATGCTAAAGAAAGATTTCCATTAAGATGAAGATCATTCCTTAGGATGGAAGATGAGAAAATGGCTCAGATGTTTTCTGCTTGCATAAAAAACACATCACTCTGCAGAGCTAAAGACCAGACCGGAGCTGTGTCACTGTGCATTTCACAGTGCATTACCAGACCGGAGCTGTTTCACTGTGCATTTCACAGTGCATTACCAGACCAGAGCTGTGTCACTGTGCATTTCACAGTGCATTACCAGACCGGAGCTGTTTCACTGTGCATTTCACAGTGCATTACCA
>JABJVR010000016.1:484964-495407 GCA_025773905.1 Chitala chitala
TTTCACTGTGCATTTCACAGTGCATTACCAGACCGGAGCTGTTTCACTGTGCATTTCACAGTGCATTACCAGACCGGGGCTGTTTCACTGTGCATTTCACAGTGCATTACCAGACCGGAGCTGTTTCACTGTGCATTTCACAGTGCATTACCAGACCGGGGCTGTTTCACTGTGCATTTCACAGTGCATTACCAGACTGGAGCTGTTTCACTGTGCATTTCACAGTGCATTACCAGTCTCTGTGTTGTTCTGCTGGAGTTCAGTTTATGATTGCCTAGTTATAAATGCTGTTTTTAATATAATCCTGCTTATCAAACATAGCTTTGTTAAATCAAGACAGATGTCCAAAAGAATGACATTTTAAATGTAATTTAAATTTTATTTTTAGAAATTGGCATTCAATGAAATAATATCGTGTTCCACTGAAAGAGCAAGGTTTTGGAAGAAAGTTATTTTCTGTCAAAGTTAAGCATCTTGTAATGAAAATTTTCATTTGGCAGACACTTTTACCCAAAGCCACTTGCATTTCACATATATGTCAGAGTGGTTCTTTGTATTTAACCCATTTCCCAGGGGGCATAGCAGTGGGGAGCCACATGCAATAACTTGGGACCTAGCATTGGAGTGTCTTGCTCAAGGCTGCACCTGGGCTGGGATTCAGACCTTCTTTAACCAGATTTTTGTACCCCAGCTTGATGTTCTACTTATTAAGCCAGCAGGTCAATTTATATTAATTTTAAGATTATTTTAAACTCTCTTTAATTGTTACATATATAATAGCTGCTTAAATACTGTATAAATAGGTGGTAACTTCACGTCGTTTAGTTTCATGCATGTGTTACCTGTATTTGAATACATGGAACGGGCAACACATTATATGTATGAACTGAAATAAAACCTCTAAATTAATTTTACTGTTTTACCACTTTCTCAGTTTCTAGACTGTGTTCAGTAAAATTTGTGATAAATATCTACGATTTTGAATGACTATTAAAAGATCAACGGAAGTATCGAACAGAACGATCTTCTTGCTCAGTTGTTTAATTGTCTCCCCTTTATTGTTTTTCTTCAACCTGCCCATTTTTAATCAACCAGATATTACAAAGTCACTTAAACAATAACAATCAAAGAATGACATCGTTAGTGAATGGCACAGGGTAATCAATCAAAGGCTCATTTGACTTTAATTCATGTAGATGCACACCTAATCCTCATTATGAAGATGTCATTGCCAATGGCTTGGGGCAGATTAATGAGCGGTGCTCATTTTTGTGGTGTTTCTGCACTCAGCGCTGTGCTCTCAAGAGGACAAACCGCTTCATTCACAACTGCTTGCATCTATGGAAACTCAGCTGAATCATATTTTGACCCAATGTTTTAACAGTTTCAAACCCAAAAGCCATGTATGTGGAACCTCATTGCCTGTCTACACAATATTTTAGAAGTCCACACAAATGGCACAGATGACAAAACACTGTGTTACAGGCTCGTTGCAGCTGCCAGTCTGTCTGGTCCACCTGACACATGGCAGCACCAGCCGTGGCAGGATGCTCATACGATAGTGCCATCTTGATCTCCTGTCAAACACGTGTTTGTGCTGCCTGACCGAGCACTGCTGCGCATGTTTGTCCTTTTGTGTTGCGTGCAGTCAGTGCACTTCCTCCTGAAATGACTGGTGTACCTCATCTTCTCCAGCTGAAGACAATTCAGTATGGGCATGCCAAGTGCAGATTTCTCTACGAGCACGTGGGAAATCCCACATCAATAAAACTCTGTTAAAAATTATTGCTGTATCTCTGATACAGCAGTACAGAACATGCAGAGAACACAAGTGTGACATAAGGTGATTTGATTTCCTTGGCAGTCCAACAGCAACATACCAAGGGAAGCACTAACACACATATGTCATCAGCTCTTCATGGAATTTAACTGAATTTTCAACCTTCGTTGGTCCTTTGTGTCAGTTTCAATCCTTTCCTTAAACCTGGTTTCCTTGAGATGACATGCCAACTCTCAAGAAAGTAAAATTCATCAATAGGTTATAATATGTGAATTTGAGTGCCCATTAGCTTTTCATTATATCATTGTGATATAATCTGCATTTTCTATATGTAACAGAAATAACAGCTGCATTCCCCCAACAAGTTTGCACTGCTTGCCTCCAGTCCACAACTTGGATAACATTCTATAGCAGCCCCTCCTTCTCTCTTCTGGGTTTTGTTTTTTTTTTACTTGCACCCCTGTTGATGGTATGTATATTGCATGCAGATACCCCCAAAGGCAGGGGCTCATATCCTGGCCCAAACCTGAATTAAATGGTAGGGTTGCACCAGAAGGGCGTTCAGGGTGAAACCTGTGCCAACGTACAGACTGTTAACCGAATGCTGGTCGTTCTGCTGTGCTGGTCCCCTCATGGGGAGCAGCCGAAGGTGGGTGGGATTCTGAAGCAGGATTCTGAAGCAACTTCATATTAAACCATGACTGAGCCCCTAGGTGTTAAGCAGGGTGCAGTGCAATAAAATAATGGAAGAACAAATGGTTTGTGTGACATTACTATTTTGCAGGGATGTGGTGTGTTTTACAAACTCTTCACTCTGTGTGGCAGAGACAGAATTAAGAGGGTTCACAGGGCACTATTACGACTAGATATACAGTATGTTTAAAAAAAAAAAAAAAAAAAGATCACTTTAAGATCATTTTTGTATGGGCCCCCATGACCTCTGGGCCTCTAGGTTTCAATTTACTTAACCTAATGGATAATCTGGCCCTGTCCTCAAGATAACCTTGATGTTTCTAGTTTTGAAAAGAAAATTAAACAAGAGTGTTGAACTGTGATAAAAACGACATAAAGAGGAGCATGTTCAGTAAGTTATACATACAGGTATGCATATGCATACAGTTCCTTTGTTGTCTGTACCCATCTGAGACCAACAGCTGTCACCGCACCATGTATTTGTTGTAATAGTACTATTTAATTATTTATGATTAAACCACCAGAAGTCTGGATGCCTACACCAGTGGGTCTCAAACCTTTTCAGTTTGCAGAACACCTACCAATGAAAATTTCTGTCCTCGCACACCTGTGTTCTTAACCATAAATGTAATTAACCATTAACCATAGGTGGCAAGGTGGCGTGGTGTTTAGCACTGTCGCCTCGCTCCTCCAGGCCTGGGGCTTGATTCTTGCCTTGTGGAGTTTGCATGTTCTCCCTGTGCTTGGTGGGTTTTCTCCGGTTCCCCCCCCACAATCCAAAGACATGCCGGTTAGGTTAATTGGTGTGTCCAAATTCCCCCTAGTGTGTGTGTCCTGCGTTGGGTCTGTACCCTGCCCTGGGTGTCCTGTGCCCTATGTGTTCTGGGATGGGCTCCAGGCTTCCTTGTGACCCTTAAAAGGATACAGTGGTATAGAAGATGACTGACAATTAACAGTAAAATGGCTATATTCAAATTATATTATAAAATACAATTTAAAATGTTAAATATTAAAATACTGAAAAGTGTATCTTATAAAAAAAAAATCGGCTAACTGATCATACTGAAATTGTACTGAAATACTTTCATGACTTTTTCAGCAGTAGTAAGACCTGGCATAACCATTTCTTCATGGCATGGTTTTACCAGAAGCTGGACTGCAAACGGCCGCTGTGCTGTTTGTTCACTGTCTTGCCTTCTTTGCATCATGTTCCTGTGTGCTTGTATCGGAGCTGGTAGTCGATTAGCATTTGCACCAAAATAAACCAGTAGTATACCCATTTTAAACTGGCAAAAGGTTTAAATGCATAAAATTGCTGTGTAATTTGTATGAAAATGGTTTTTGCTTTCGGCAGCACTACTCTGACTCTCTCGGTGTACTGGCCTACAGAGGACAGGTCTGACTTTTTAACTATTGGATCAGATCCTGTTGTAGATGCGCAGGAACCTAAGAACTGTGTTAGAAAGCCTTGGTCAGGACCCTGGGGAACATGGCTACTATTTACCTTCACAATATCCTTACAGGCTATTAGGTGCGAATCATAATATTAATTCAAAATGTATTAGACATTTTTATACTTGATACTGTTAACCAAGTATAATGCGCCCTGATTTTAACATAAAGTAAATGAAATAAAAGTAATTAAAAACATTGCCAGGAATACATTAAAGAATACATTACTTAGTGTTTTGTTAGGAGGCTGTCCCACTGTGGACATATTTTCAAGCAGTCATATAAAAAATATGCTATCAAAAACTGTAGGTTACCAGTTCTCATAGCTAGAGAATGTACAGTTGAGCCAAGCACTTAAATGATGATAAAATTACTTTTTAATAGTTTTTAAAGGTTACATCTAATGTGCCACAAATTACATATGAATTGTATATTAATTAAAGTGCAGAGAAACTCTTTTTTAAGTATAAGTCTCAGCATGTGCTGCCTCATTGTGTGTCACTTTACTGCTACAGTCCTTTACAGAATAAAAAAAAAAAGCCGTCATTTTATTTTTATCAGCTCTAACTGATGACACATTGGCACTTATTAATCACTTATAGTCACTCACAGATTGCCGTGTGTGTGTGTGTGTGTGTGTGTGTGTGTGTGTGTGTGTGTGTGTGCGCAGAATAGTGCTGTATTCTATGAGCACATCATAGTAGTAATATAGTAGTAACACAGCAGCTGTTAGGTGCTTTTAATGCTCTGGTAGGAGTGTGTGATTTAACAAGAAATTCTTCAAAAACACAGTTAAAAGGAATATTTACCATGTGCTGTGTCCATATTATTATACAACATTTTATTACTATCATTTTTATGTACATACGTTTTTATACATAGTTATAATATATACATATATATGCTGTGTATATAAATATGTGTGTGTGTGTGTGTGAGAGAGTGTGTGTGTGTGTGTGTGTGTGTGTGTGTTATAAAACATTTTATGGATCAACTGTTGTAGAAGAGTACTAATGGAACAATGAAACAATTGTTATTGATTTTATTTCTTATAAAGTATATTTTTATAAAATTTCTATTATCTTAAAAAATTGCTGTGGCCACACTTGTATGCACAATATATTTTTTACAATACATTTTTAAAGTCAATATATTATAGAATAGAAAATGCTGTCCTTCGGTTTATATAAAAGGTTAATTTTCCAGCATCTGTTCCTGGTGTTAAGTTTCACCTACCTGCATACAAAAGGTTCAGAATAATGATTTCTCAGATCTTAAGTTCATTCTATTCTATTACTTCATGCCCTCTCGTTCATTACTTTTAATGAGCTTATGTTTTAAAAGTAATAATCAAAAATCTGATTACATTATAGGTATCTGTAATGAAATTCAATCATTGGCACATTAAATATTTCCTTACTCCAAGATTCAAATATAAACACAAGTTCTACAGTGTTCTTTAGCATTAACAGTGGTCATTTCAACTGAATTCACATTGTGACTAAGAGAAGGAGATTAAAACAGAAGCCACAATGGAGAGGAAAACCAGACTCTTTCGTGGTCTCAAAAATAGAAAAAAAAAAATCACACACACACACACACACACACACGCACACACACACACACAGTCATTATAATAGAGACAGACACTAATAGCCATTTTGCTTCTGATGTGAGGCTTTGATATGACTGGGATGGGGGTATTACTGAAGAAGGATGGTCCCTCTCTATTGCCCTGCTTCACGTGTGATCCTCATGCCCATCACCTGGTGAAGACAATTCAGTATGGGCATGCCAAGTGCAGATTTCTCCATGAGCACATGGGAAATCCCACATCAATGCAGAGGATATGCACAGAGGAGCCAGATCAAGGTGCAACACTCAGAAGAGGGCCTAATGGAGACTGTCCCACCCTCTGATTCCTCACATCATCCAGCACCGGCAACACAGCTGCACCAATGCCAGCTGTGAAGATGCACAAACACAGCCGTTGCTACCTTGACGATAATCTCCGTAACGTTACTATCAGGGAACAAACAAACCTGATTAACTGCACTGCGGCACGATCGACTGTTAACCTGCCGTCTTCCCCCTAACCCATCTGCCATGTAAGAGGCTTCTAATGCATTAACGGATTTAGTCAGGATGTACCCGTGATACCTAATAAAACCGGACATCTAAATACATGCAGTCAGGAGATACGATGGTCTTCAAATGACCTCAAGTGGAAAATTTGAACTGTTTTATACACAATTTCATATTTTGTCAAATTTGCACAACTTCATATAAACAATATTTTCCTTGGATGAGATAAATCATAACTAAGCAGTCGTTGATGGGATAAATAGTGTAAAACTGTACAAAACATTTAATTATGTAAACATGCTGAGAATATAATACAAATATGAAAATATATAATACAAATATGGCAAAATGATATTTTTAGACTGTAATAATTTGTCTTCATTGGAAAAAAGTAAAATTACAAATTTAAACAAACTAAATGGAATCCCTTCATTGAATGATTAACACTAGTTACCAAAAATATACCAAACTGTGGTTTTAAGCACCACATATCAGTAGAAGATTATTTAAAGGCATTACACTGTGGGATGCCCACTGGAAGCTAAAGGGGATTACCCTGACATCAGACTAAATCAACACAAACACAGGCTGCTTCATAATACAACATGGACTGTCTTAATTGCTGGATTATATCGGTACTGTTGTCTAATTGGGATACATCTACAAAAGCTATTCTGGCAGCAGATGAACTTGTAATCCTCTTAGATATACAAAGTGCACTACCTTAACATTACGCAAAAACAATAATTACAAATGCCTTCTTTGACGCTTATAATCTTTGGTAAACCTACTGTTGTTATGTCTCACATTCCATAGCTCAGCGATGCACTTCTGTTAAACTATTTTGTTTAATCTGTAAATTTTCTAAATGTCACGTTTTTCCTTCATAACAGTCTAAAACAGCACCTGATTTTCCAAAGAGCATTTTCAAAAGAGTAGACAGAAACAAAAAACTGCAATTAGTCTGACAAAGAAAGCCATGTTCGTTTCAACACCTATTTTGTTTTATCAACTGTTATTTGTGCTATAACAAACAGGCTGTTCTTTACTAATTAATGAAATGTGACTACAAATTACCACAAAAAACATTCATCTTGCAGATAGATTCAGAATGTAAGAATAATTTGAACATGTTCTCAGAAATGCTTTTGTACTGCTCTTCACCCGTAAAAATTGTAATTATGTATTCCCTTATTTATTAAATATTGATGAAATATGATTAAAATCACATGTGTAGAATGAAAAACAGCACTGAACTTTTGAAGCCATTCTGTCAAATTACTTTTGAAGGATTTGATTTCAGTGTGTTATTCTGTTTAATGAGCAATTAACTGAAATACCTGCACTTGAAAAGAAAATCCTAAGTAACTTTGTTAAACTTAATTCAAATAAGAAAATGAATAACAAAAAAACACTAAGAAAAGGTTGTACTACAAACAACGGGAAGAGAGAAAACAAACAGGAAATCATGGAGTGCCGATACACCAAAAGAGCATGAAAAAATTGCAAAAACTGGTAGTTTTATATACAAAAAGTCAAATTAACCTTTAGACAAAATTTATTTACAAAAATGAATAGTGATTAATATAGACGTCATGCAGTGTGTGTTTTTTAATGGTAATTTGCATGTTTGTCTGTTTGTTTTGGAACAAAAACCCAGTACAAAATACAATAAATCAGGTATGTTATTAAATTCCCTACCTTTTCCTAGAAAAGTTCAATAAAAAACAATCACGACTTAAACATTAAAACAATGTTTCATATTTTGTTTAAGTTTTTTATGTTCACTAGATTTGTTAAGGTTTGAAAATTTTCTAAATTTAGCAAAGCCAAAGCATTACACAAAACTAAAACTATGGGTAACTTCTAATGGTGATTATTTATTGAGCACAGTAACAGCTTCTGGGGAAGTGTATTAACATGAGAAACAGTATTGCATGTGTTTGAAGCCCATCATAGTCTGAATTATGGTGCATGATATCCAAGACAGAGAATCAACCCCACACAATGAAACAAACGGTATCGTGAAAAGACGAGTGGCACAGAGATGACGACACATACGTGTAGAAGACAGAAAAGCTTGTCAGGTTTGTTGGAACTGATTTGAAAACTTTTACATGACAGACAGAGCAGTTTTATGTAAAGGGAACAGAAAGATCTATAGTCCTCACAGCTAAGCAGCAGGTCTCACGGACAAGAAGCCTTCAGCAGACTGTATTCATATTCCATTAAATATGTAAACTGATAGCAAGAGCCATTTTATTACATCACTGCTGGCACTGCTGCTGCTATACTTCATGAAAACAGCCTTATTCAAAGGTACTTCATTTGCCTTTAAATGTTTTCTCAAAATTAGTTTTCATTAAGGTTTAAATTAATTACAGTTGCTATAAATGCATAAAGGTAACAACACAACAATGTAAAATGTATTACGATAAATATTTTTGTCAAATTACTCTTTTACATAAACACTAAAAATCATATACATATATTTATAAACATACATTTCATAAATCACAATTTTTACAGAAACGATCTCAAGACTGACTGCTCTACAGCTTTGACAAAACGAATCACGTGAAAATGTAGTTTAAATGAAATATTCACTAAAAACAGACTTTTACATATTGTGTATTTTACATGTTGTGTGTACTTACGTATTTTGTTTTTTAACACTATTTCTACAATATTAAGCCTAACTGTGACTGAACATATTTCATTAATTTAAATTAAGTTCAAACTAAACATCTTATTAGAATGTGTTAATTACTAATGAAATGGACAGAGTCCCACTGCTGTTTGTGTTAGTGTGGCTGTACAGCTCATCACACACGTGACCGATTGTCCAGCCATTTTCTGGCTCTTTTTACTACGCACAAAATGTGCTTATTGTTCTGCCTCCTCTGCAGACAGTTTGCTTTGAGATGATGATGTATGAGATTAGAGGGAAAGCTCAGGACATGCAGCTTGTCACACTATTAGTAAAACATTGTCACAAATCTATATTACAATTGTAGACTTTTTTTTAACAAAGAAATCTATGAAACCCCTAACAGAATTCATTAATAATAAAAAGTTCAGCTTCAGTTTTTATTATTATTATTTACATCCATTCAAAATATTAATCTAGAAAAGTAACAACAATTAATTTTTCAACTATAAAGGTGTTGCATTCACAGTGGTGTTTTTCACTTGTCCTTCTATTTCCTGACACCCAGATATGGAAGTGAAGACACCGAGCTAATGTAATGACAACAGAAAGTGAACTGAGACATGCTGTGCAGCCTTTCCTTCTGCATCCACACAGCTGTAACATATCATTGGGAAATTAATGAACCGTTTTCATTACAACATGGCAATCATTGTACAGCTGATCAGACAGCAAAGTCTGGCAACCCACCGACAGCAAAATTCCCTTCTACAATTTGAGATGATTCCTATTATTAAACTTTTGAACAGTAAACCATAGCTGGGTCTGCGCCCCTGAAAACACGGGATGTAAGAGAACAGGAATGACTGAGAGTGGGAGAACTGGGCAGAGAGATTCTGTCCATCATGTGTAGGCTGTGTGGCTCCTACACAGCCTGCCTTTCTGCCAGGTGCTCTTACACTCTCTCCCTCATGACACACACCCCTGGGCAGGAGTGTGTGCAGAACTGCATCATTACTGCAGCTACCTTGCCTTTAAAAACAGATATACAAGCAGAGGATGCTGTCAACTACCACAACAGAGAAACAGCCATCTTTAAACTGGATCGTTTTCATAATTATACTAAAACTAATTAATACATACATTAGAGTTAGAAAATCCATACATGAAATTCCAGTTGAAATCCAAAAATGTGAAAAAAATCCATTCATCCTAATCATTGATTAGCTTGAAGTAATAGTGATATTTTTATTTATTTGAAATATAAATTGAATGTGATCTTTTAATCAGTGATTTCCTCAATGTTCTTAGTATCAAAAAGGCATTTAAAATTAAAGTTAGTCAATATATGTTGGTATCGGAAAATTACCGTAAATGTTTTTTAGCTTTGGATTAACCAGACATTAACCAGTGATGTGAATATATGTTACACTCAAATGATACACAAGTATACTGTACAAAAATGAAATGAGTCCAAATGTTTTGGTGCAGAAATCTATTATTTCTCCAGTTCCAGACCAAGGCAGCAGTGCTGAGCCCCGGCTTCCTTACACCAGCGCACAGAGCAGAGTTTGGGTTGGACAGTGCCAGCAGCTGGATCCCATTCCTTTGACATATTCCAACAGTAATGAGTGTCACATTGGCCCCTTACACAGTTGAATGCAATTCTGCCCCCCCCTCGAGTTCCCAGCATGTTCTCCACCCTTTTGCCCTAAAGAATCTGCGCTGTTCACTAACTCTCAAAAAAAAAAAACCAACAGCATTATTTCTCTTTTAGTTTTTT
>JABJVR010000016.1:501993-534604 GCA_025773905.1 Chitala chitala
CCCCCCCCCCCCCCCCCCCCCCCCCCCCCCCCCCCCCCCCCCCCCCCCCCCCCCCCCCCCCCCCCCCCCCCAAAAAAGCTACTACTAGAGTAGAATTTGGGTGCAGTCCTTCACTGCAGGAGAGCAGCGTTTTTGCCCTTACATAATTTAGAGAGATGTAGGAGTGGAGTCAGACAGGAAAGAGCTACAGGGACCTCACGTCCTGTTGGGTTTGGAGACAGGCTAAGATAAATGCAGGAGAAGAAAAAAGAGACAGGACTCAGCTGAAGGCACCATGTGAAGATGCTTCTCCAGGGCACTGATAGATTGGGAGAGTGATAGTGAGGCTCACCATTTACTTAGCCAAGCAGAATATAAAGGCATGAGAGACAGCGCGAGAGATGGTGAGGCGTCTGAGGGCACTGAAGGCAAGCTGCTCTCAGAGCAAGGGCTGCTCTTTTATTCATCAGTCAAAATGTTTTCCAATGTAATCATGTATTTGTATTAAAACTAGCTGACAGTCCTGTGACAGCATAACGTGATAAATTGAAATAATTAAACACTGTATGATGTGGTATTATAATATTGACTTATTGTAATAGTAAACGTACATATTAAACTGTAACAAACTGTTTAAGGTCCTGCAACAAAAACAAACAACAGCTATAAGCACCAGAAGCAGAACATTGCCGCCTATATGGTAAGTTATATTTATTCATATTTTCTGGCATTATTAAACTACAGCCATCTATACATACATAGATGCACACACACACACATATATATATATATATATGTTGTACACATTTATGTGTATTGATTTGTTAAAAGCTACAGTGATGAGTCACGCCATTTTTGTTCTCTTGCAACACAGCTCAAACTCACATACATGAACATCCTGTCTGTCCTTTACGAACAGGAAGCTGGTTTTGTAGAATGCAGAACTAGCAATGGGTCTGGTTTTTTACGTCAGCAGAAAATTACACATGAAGGAGATCTACCAAAAATGTAAAAAAACTATGAAATGTTTTGTATATTATGGTAACCAAAGAATTTTTTTTATTAAAACAGTAATTCATGCAGACTAACATTTCAATGAAAAAAAAAAACAGGAGGAATGTATTGTTTTATAAAAACAATATATCTTAAGTTTTGTCCTTAAGTTAAAACCAGTTCCAGTGCACTTTATATGCAGTCCTGGTTTTAGAAAGTCAAGGTGTAAACGAGATTGTAAAGTCTATTTCCACTGTGTGCTTTTAGAGATCATGAAATGCCTTTCACATTCATTCATGTTAAAAACCATCAATTAAACGTTACACAAGAGTCTGCACATTCTAAAATTGAAACAATGTAAAAATGACAAAAAAGACAAAATTACAACAGAAAAAACCAATAAGTCAAAAATCCCAGCGCACTGCATTTGCTGTAAATAACATTCAATTACATCTCCTTGCCTGAGACTGGAGGAGAAAAGGAGGAGAATCAGCCCAGAAAAAAAGAGGAATTGTGGTTCTTTAAACTGAGCTGCGTGCTGGCAGAGGTAGGGACATTCAGTAGGACAGTTCAGTTGAGATAACACAATGAAAAGAGAGAAAAAAAACACCTTTCTACCATTCACCATGCCTGATGCATCCATCTGTCTGAAAAACAACCTCCAACTCAAAAGGAATTTTGTAATAAGATGCAAAAATTATTATTTTCCTAACATCCTGCTGAAGCACAAAAACGGCAATCTGAAACACAGAACTATAATCGCGGCATAAATCCAGAAAATGCACAAAAAGATTATTTCAATGATTCACAGAAAGGGAGGGGGGAATCTTAACATTTTTTTTTCTTCAGTCTTTGTAAAGGAGAAATTTATTTCTGCCATCATTTCTAAATTGGAAGCAATTTATTGCCTCTCTCAGGCTCATTTTTCACTTGGTGGCTGGATCCGGGCCATGGCAGGCAATGCATATCTGCCTCTTTGCCTTGGCCCCCGGTGCTAATATGTGGAAACAGGCCTGGGGATACCACGTCCACCAGAACGGAGAGGAGGCTGTAGGACAGGAGAACAAATCAATCGTTAATCACGGAAGAATGGAACGTGGGGGTGGATGGGAGAAAAGAGAAGGGGGGGCAGAATGAAAGAAAAAGGAGGAATTTGTGTTTACCAGCTAAAACGTGTCAGCTGACACGATGCCAGGGCTCGGTGAATGACGGAGGGAGCTACGTGCAGATTTACAGGGCTGATTTAGAGCGCAGGTCCGGACGACAGCCAGGGCTAACTGCACAAGGAAGACTGCAGACCCGCTTAAACATGCATGAGTAATCATCGCTCTTTATTTTTGTTTTTTTTCCACTCTCGCTGACATTAAGAAGTAAACACAGAGGCGGCTCCAGCATGCGCTCGTTATGATGGCGTGACACCTCCCACGTGAAGCTAAACGGGTGTCAGCGACCATCTAATGGTGATCGCGGGTTAATTCAATCAATGCAAACACAATGTCCCGGCAAAATGGCCTCCCCGATGGCAAGTGTGCAGTTAAGTAATGACTGACGGCGACATCAAACGTTTTATTAAAACGCGGCACACTTCTAGAGATTTTCAAGCTCCACAAATACGCAGCTAAAAGCAAATGAACAAAAAAGCCAGCAAAGGTGGTGCAGGCACACGTAATTTAATGTAAAAGTAACATTGCGGCTACGCAAACTTTACAGATTAATTTTACACTCCAGAAGAAGGTTAAAAAGGAAAACGCTCTGCCATGCGTCCGTGGAGTCCCAATGCAGCGAGAACCTGCTTTATTCCGCTTGCGCTTCGTTTACAGCGCCGTGTCAAACAATGACACACTGCCTGCGTGCGGCCCGTGTAGCTTTGGGTGCGTTCCGTCCTGCGACCTTGCTGTTACATGCGCACAGTAATGAATAACTATCATGTTCCTCTAGCTGACAGCTGACACCTAAAGGCACAGGTGATATATGAGACGTGAAATGTGATTCCAAGTAAACGTAAAGGGTGCCGGGCGTCAGGCAGCGCAAACCCAAGGCAGGTGGAGGGCACGGACAACCCAGTGCGCCCTGCGACAGGTGGAACTGGCTCTGGTCGCACCCGTGGCTCCATTTACAGGTGCGTCGACTGCAGAATATTTGACCTGATTCTCCTTGAGTGTGACCGCCAAAAAGGACATCGAGATGGAAACCGGTGAAAAACGGCAACGATCTTCAATGTTGTATCAGTCCGGTAAAATCTGTATTGTTATGGCACAATTTTTATCTTTTAGCAATTTTAAACCTAGCATTTCACTGAGAGCACGGTCATAAAGTACCACAAAATATGAAAATGTGTACTTGTGCTTTTTTGTCCAGCACTTCAACTGCAAAATAAATAAATAAAATAATAAAGCAGGATGTTTCAAAAAGGAAGTGTGCTTCAGAAAGGAAGTGTGCTTCAGAAAGGACGAGCGTCTGCCACTAGAAGACAATGCAAACAGCCATTCAAATTAAAAACGCGTGCCTGCATCTGTCATCCCTACATCTGTCAAAGAACATTCTGAAATGCCTCCTTACATCTGGGCTGCCACAGTGAGCCCCCTAACGGGTCTCTGCTGCAGACTAGTTAACCCCAGGCCTGTCTAAGATGACCGAGGCCCGCCGACTCCCATCCTGCCGACTGACAGCCTTGAAGAATCATGGGTGACTCAACCAAGGGCCAGGAAAATGCCAGTTGGCGCAGGTCTGCTGTTAGCAGCCAGACTCTGTCATAACCAAATCAGACTCTCGCCAGAAATCTGGTTCACATTTATTAGAAACACCATCCTGCGCATATTTTCCCTGTGCAGTAGTGGGGTTTTGTGTTGTTAATAAAAAACATTAAGGCAACAAGACAGTTACTATTTCAAATGAAAAACCCAAATTTTTTTCTAATTAAAATGTATCTTGTGTGAATCTGAAGTACTTGATTTCATAAATAAACTGTGACAGTGCTGTTCATACCATGCACCTCTTCAAAATCGTACCTCTATTGTGTGCATGATCTGCTGTCTCCGTGAGATCTAACACACACGCAGGACTTTCAATATGCACATCTATGCTGGAAAATCAGCCATGTCACACAACTCAAAAAGTATGACGTCAACTCTGAAGACATAAAGCCGTGCTGCGGACCTGACACAATTTACAACCTGAGTGCCATGACAACGGTCCGAAGCGTGTCACAGCGCTTCATTCGTAGCCGATGCCATGAAACTGGGTGTTTACGGAAAATGGTTATAACAAGCACAGTGTTTTTCCCGCTTCAAGTGGAGCCCGTGGCGACTTGCCCGTGCGTCCAGCTTCCTAACCGCTCCATTACCTGCTCTCTGGTAAGTGCACTCCGCCAAACTGGGTACGTTCAGCTCACTCCGGAGGTGTTCCCAAAGGAGCTGGGGAGCTACGGGCTCAGCTGGAACCCGCAACATCGGGCCCGAGTAAGGAGAACGAGGACCCAGCCTCTCGCCCTGACCTGAACTTTACAGCTGGTGAACTTCTAACCCAGCAGCAGGAACCAACCCAGAAGGGAAAGAATGACATAATATTCCAGGAAAGTTAAGAGCAAACATACCTTCTGGGCAACAGCCAACATAAATCATATTTTGCCAAGCTCTGACAGCAAACGGCAATTAATAAGGCATGAGCACACCTGCTGCCGTACTAGCACTTCCGGGAGGAAGTTAGCCCCAATGCAAGTCCGCCTATCTAATTTTCTCAATTTTTCTCAATTTTACAGAGGATCTAACAAAGGAGCTCAAATCCCGATCAGCACAAATCCTTAACGTCAATAACACACAGCTGAACAAGCACGAGCCTGTTGTTTTTTGAGCAGGAACTGCTGAGGACTCGTCACGTCATCCACGAAGATTAAACGCTGGGCTTCCGTGCTTCGGTTCTGTTATTGGAAACCATAAAGGATTTTATAGGGTTTTATTTCATTGGAGAAATACAAAAAGGAGAGGAGGTGTGGCATGGATCAAATGTTTAGGCTCATGCGACCTGGGAGCAGGGCGTGGCTCTGAGAGCAGGGCACGACTTTGTTTACAGGTGAGATTTATTGACATCAGAAATGTACAAACCATCTCCATTCTGTCCTGTTAAACATATTACAGCGGAAGAACGGCCAGCAGAGGGTAACGTGGCGCACTGGCTCTTATGTGATACATGTAGGCACTGAGGACCATGTCAGCAACCCCCCTCCACACACCACGGCCACTTTCCTCCCTCTGGCCAAACACTGCTGTTTGTTTCTCTCCTCCATCAGTGCTCTTTCAGATGTTCCATCCCTCTATTTCTGGCGGCTCACAAAGCCGCTGATGTGATTAGAGGGGATGATGATTACAGTTACATAACAGCATCAAATTAATTTGCAGCCGAGCACGGCAGCAGCAGCAGGAAATCACTCAGGCTCTCAAATCTCACCCTTACTCTCCTCCCAGCATCTCCCTCCCTATGCACCCGCTTACACAAACACCACCCCCCAACACCCCCCCCCCCCAAGTCTATTAAAGCAACATCAAGGGATTATGGTGAAGTGGGTCAGTAGAGCACTGCTGGAGGAAAAAAAAAATTAACAAAAAGCCGAAGTCAGACGTCACAGGTGACCTTGTAAATCACAAAGGGTAAATACAGCAGCCGTTCATCAGGAAGGTTAACAAACAGGACAGGTCTGCTCTGGCAGGGCTGCAGTTTGTGGCCTTGTGTTCACCTGAATGCCTCGGCAAGCTAGGCGGGGCCACGCACGTCAGAGACCTCACTAAACTGCGAGCACCGACAGCCCTGAGGGTGGGTGGGGCAGTCTTGCAGAGGCTGCCACCTCAGCTGCCCCCCCCAACCCAGCCCACATGCCATTTCCTCAGCTAGCTGCTGGGTTCTTGTAAAATTCAAACCTGGTCATAGTACAACCCCCCCTCGACGGGAGGCTGATGTGCAAGACGATTCTCCCGACGAACGCCCACGCTGGACGAGAGCCTTTGCTGTGCAACGTTTTCGGAAGCGACCACAGCGCGCAAACAAAATTGCACAGCGGCGAGCTGGCGAGGTGGGTTCTTTTAATCTGCCCATCCGAACATTGTGCTGACGTCAGAATGTTACTAAATTAATTACTTGCTCAAGTGCCTTTGTGTGAAACGGAAACCTGTAAACAAGAAGAGGTGGGAAGATAGATGTATAGCCAGAGCACTGTAACAATCAAAGGATGGGGGGGTGGGGGAGGGGGTACGTGAGGATGCGCCTCCCGCCTGTGTTCTCACGCTTGTAAACAAAGCTCTCAGTACTCTTCAGGCTTCTGATCTGCACACACAAAATGCTATGTCATTCATTATGTTCCTAATGAGTCCTAGTGAATTCCATCATGTCAGACATGCTAAAAAGAAGGGTAGAATATATAAGTAACAACAAGAGTTCAACTGAATTATCTGTGTAATTAACACTGTCATTACCCTGACACAACACAGCCCCCTCAAATGAGAAGTGACAGGGTAAGCTCTAGAACTGACTGTCTTCTTCCTATCGATGACACTGGTGGATCTGCACCTCTGAGTCACAGACGACTGCTGCGCGAAGAAACGCTAAAAGTGCCGTCCTTATGCTAGAGGTGTCATGCTTTAACAGGAGAAGATTACTCCCTTTTTTCGTGTACACCACGTGGCACAAGCTATGCTTTGTGGATTAGCAAAACAAATGCTACGTTCCATAACGTTAAAACTCATTTCAGTTAAGGACGGGGGGGCTAAAATCACAGGTGGGTAAATGTTCTCACAAGTTCTTAATGGGATCTGAGGGAACACAATTCCAGGACTGATGATTGGCCTGGTGGTTTGGGTAGGAGTGGTAGTGAAGGGGGTCTCAAAGTAAGCAGATATGTCACTAATGAATGACAGCAGCTTAGTGATGTCAGCAAACTCAGCCAGTTGAGCAGGGATCCGGCTCTGGAGTCTGACAAATTTTCACGCCCCCCCCTCCCCCCGTCTCCTTGGTGACCACTAAACGAGCTACGCTGAGGAAATTAAATTACAGGCTACTTTCAGACAGTCTAAATACATCCCAAAGTTGACTCATAATTCCACACGCAGTTCCAAAAAGCCCATTTCTCCACAAAACTTGGAAAAATACTTAAATAACTAGCATTTACTTATACAAACTAAAGGAACCGTGTGCGCCTTGGTAGAGACTTTTGTTTGTTTCTCCCCAGTTTGAGTGAATGCTTTTTATAAATAAATGGTCTTTTCTCAATAAGCAATAAAGCAAGGCAGAATAATAATAAAATGCAATCTTTGTTGCTCCATGTGACTAATGCATTTCTGCTTTGGTACGTCTACCTACAGCCATTCTTGATTTTCTAACAGAAAGCCTTTAATACACGTAGGAGCAGGAGAACCCTGTGCTCTGCAAGGCGTTTAGCAATGAGCTGGAGACGAATGGGAAGCGTGAGGTGTCACTGCAAGAACACGGGACATCGCTAGGGCCTGTACAATGTCCAGTACAATCAGCTGATGTGCTGCAACATACAATCTCAGGCTGTTCTCTCTACACCTGGTCCTACCAACAAACAGTGATCCTACAGTGTACAGTACTGCAACCAAGGCATGTTCTCACGAGCATCTCTGCTGCTGAAATATGGACCATGACCACAGTATGTTCTCATTACTAGTTGTTCACCAGCAGGAATGTGCCCCTGCAACAAAAGCAGCCTAGTCTCGATACGAGCGAATGACCTGAGGTGTTCAGAGGGCCTGCAGACTCACAGATCTAGAGAATTAGGTACGGCCAGCTGTTGGCCAGAACTCCAACTGGAAGAACCTGGAACTTCAAGCAGAGGGCACTGCTGCTCTGCCATGCTGTCCACAGAAAAGCCATAAGATCCCGGCCTAAGGTCAGTAAGCACAACCACCAGCCACAAAAGGCACCAACAGCAAGAACCAGACCCATTCATTTGCCATAATATGTAATGCTTTCATCACGTCCGCTCAACCCACTTTGGCCTGCAGTTCTTCTGTGTGAAGTCAGTCTGGCCGAGTCCATCCGGCAACTAAGTGCAGATGCAGCACGGACTGTCGGTCGTCACGTATTTCATGCAAATCAGCAAAGTACGGAAGGCAAAGCACTCAGGAATTTCCTGTGCTTCAACACAGAACTTTCCACGCAAGATGATGCCGTACAGAACTGAACCAAGCAGAGATGTATCTGTCAGCTTGCACTACAGGTAAACCACAATGTGTACACAAACAACAAAACGACAATAAAAGAAAAAAGAAAGAAGGCAATGGGAGGCGACGGTCTATAGCCAGTGATGAGCTTAAGGTTTCTATCCACGTATTACACTTATAAGCCAATCACCAGCTATTTAACACACGAACGTCTCAACTGACTTCTGGGAAATAATTCCATCTTCCTTTCGGCAACTGGTAAAGCTGTTATTTCTTAGCCATAATGAAAAGTTTACAAGTGCAAACTTTAACATAATTAGTTAGGTAACATAGTAAAACATAGTTGTGACTTGCTCTGGTTTTCAGATGTTTAAAATACAGTATACTGTAACAAAAACACAGTGTTTTATATAATTGTAGAGAAATGCGTGGTCAGAATGTATGCAGACATGTATAACAACATAGTTGGATATATATTTTAAATATGAGGATGAACGGCTTTAAAAAGACAGTGGTCATACAGTCAGCGGCTGTTCTGCTACAGAATAACATTATCTATTACACAAATGTGGAGGACAAGATGGGTGAGTCATGTTTATGTCAAAAATTGTTTAGTCCTGTTTCCCTGCCAAGAACTCCTTCCTGCTTCCGTTTTCAAACATGCCTTCAGGAAATTAACCGGTTTGCAATTCTGGTTCCATATTTTAATTTTGCTGTCAGGTGGGTGGCCATTTTTAATCGCTAGAATAAATATTTGAATTCGGTTGGATTGACCCAGGAATAGGTTTGTACTTCAAACGCGTCCATGCCTACACACATTTAACCACCGCTTGCCATCCCCTTCAACACCAAAACCACCCAAAAACTGTCAAGAAAACAGCAGTTATTTTCAGGTAGGACATTGCTGGCTCTGATAAGGGCAATTTTCTTCTTCTCCTTTGTTCCAGCAAGCAAACGTTGAGACGGGCCTCTGTGTGGTTTTTGAAGAGCAGCTCACTGGGGAACCTGCCGAGGTCTCTGACCAAGCTTTGATGAGCAATAACTCACACAGATCTGAGAGCAGGGTGAGAGTCTGACCTCCTGCCCTCCGCTCAAGCCTGCCTTTTGGGCACCAAGGTGCAGCAAGAAGACGGAAAACGGTCGTTCAAAATACAACCCCCCACGCCTTCCACGACTTGCTGAATTTGTCTGCTGAATCTCAGAAGAGATGGGACTCCTGCATCTTTAATTGTTCGGAGGACTGGTGCCTCATCACAATTACGGAGCATTAAGGCAGCCTCCACACTCATTTAATCCCCCCCCATCAGGGAACACGAATCCACTGAACAGAAATTCCACTTCTGCAGCCTCGGGCAAAAAAACATATTTTTTAACATTAATAGGATAAGAGATTAAAGAATCTCCAAATGAAATTATAACCTACTCTGCGTGTTGTTTAGCTAAAATTCTCAGCATGTTCGAGTGACTGAGATGTGGCATGGATAACCAGACAGCGTCACGGCGGGAATGCAGATCTTCATCCTAGTTCATAACTGCACCTTTCTTCCCTCTCATCTGAAAGCAGGCACCTCTGGTATACCTCGTCCTTTGCAGTTCACAGTGAGGGGTGCAGACTGAAGAGTCAAACCTGGAGTCTGTGCACTCCTGTTATGTCCCGTGGGCGTCTCCTGTTCATTCCACAGATTGCCCGTCTCTCCCGCCTGCAGGCCCCGTGTCTCTACAAACTGGGATCTGCACATGTGCCTTAAACCAGGAAACTTCAGAGCCTGCACTGTGCTTCCTCTGCTAGCAAAGTTCTACAAAACAATAAATAAACAAGGATAAATAAATAAATAAATAAAACACTGTTCTGGCAGTTACTTCACACAGATCTCATAAATGCCACTTACTCTGAATTCTCACTCATCCCTCAGGAAAAATAAGAATGAAGCAGCTCTTTAGTGTAAATTTCAAAGAAAGGTTTTTAGAAAACAACAATTTCTCAGGCTGCTAATATCAGCTGTACCATAAACACAATAATGTCACCTGTTATATTAAAAGGTATCTCTCAGAAGGCTAAAGGCAGGTTCTATGCAACAAAGCAATATCTGTCAGAACATTAAGCAGCAGGACTTTCCCTGTCTGAGCAATGAGGTGTGTGTTTACAACTGTGAATGACACCTGTCAATCGCTGAGTCCAGTTGTACGTAGGTACTCAGCCGTGCAGTGAGTGCTCATCAGTAGGCCCCGTAAAGCTGACCCGGTGTGTGGTTCTGGGCAGTCAGGAATGCTGCAAACAATTTTCCACCAAGTGCTCTTCAGAAAGACCCAGTTTCAGTTTCTCTGTTTGCATTTAATAAAAAAAAAAAAATCTCAAGAAATGTCAAAGGACTTAAACCTGAGTAAATGTTCATGTTTGTGCAAGCAGACGCTTTTTTTAACCTCCCCCGACTCAAATCAGAATGAGAACAGTGTCTTCAGCTTGCTGGGCCTGACTGCGCCCTTGCTGCCAGTGCTGTTCATACATGTCCAACATAAGAATCTTTACCCCTGTGGTGCTTACCAACAGCAGCTAACATGGGCATTTTTTTCCCTTCTCAAACATCCCACAAGAGCAAAGCTGGTGGCCGCTTATTAAAATGTCCACAGTGAGGCCTCGGCCACTTAAGAGTGAAGCACCACAGAAAAAAAGGAGACCTTTCTACATCAGCCCAGTCAGACTTTAACGCATTGATGTCATGTTTAAAAGCTTGTGGTTTAAAGGGCTAAAGAAACCGTTCATGCCGGTGCATGAACAGGTAAGGCCAGGCCTGAGAGCAGTGTTTCTGTGGCCCAGGGTGCCGCTCACAGGGATTGGGCACTATAAGTAATCTCTTTCGCAGCTTGCATTCGCCCGCGGCAGGGCTCACATCTGCTGCTCGGCTGCAAGTATCTTTACGAAAGGAGAGGGGACGCAACAAACGTTGTGCTTTCCTTAATCTCAAAACATCCGTTCCACGCTCCGCTTTCACGTGCAGAAGTTTTTCCAGAGCCTTTCACCTCGCCACAGCGGGCCTAAAGGTTGCTCGTCCGGGCCGCCTTGCACCGAAACAGAAACGAACGCAGCGCACCGTCACGTAGGCTCCACCTGAGGCAGGCAGGGAGATGGGCCGCTCCTTTGCTTCGCCCCTGAGTTTGCCCGCGATGCCTGGAATCTGACTGGCGCTGCCATGGCACGATGCAAATAAGAGTTAAGGCTGCTTGGCAACAAATTTGACATGCCGCGAGTCGGGCCCGTCTGAAAATCGGACTAAGTGGGAAGCCAGGGTTGCGTAAGCAGGCTCGCTTGAAGGCCCTGTGTAACAAGGAGCCACTTTTCACTTCTATTCACCACAAACGAAAGATTAAATAACAAAAAGCTCAGAAATTCTTTAAAAAAACAGCTCTTCCTGCAAATATATGAAACGATCAAACCGTTCATTTTGAAGAGCTTAAGGTTAACTAAATACAATGTGAACGTCATGTTGATTATCTAATGCAATTTCCTTTCTCGTTTTACGTCCTGAAGGAATTGCCATCATTTATTAGAGCAAACGTCCATCTGGATGACGCATATCACCGCTTCCTCTGTTTTGACAACAGCTGTGTGCAGTCGCCTCCCACTCTACCACTACTGCACAGACTTTAGCATTTCAAAAACCACTCCAGTGAAACATCCATATGTGCTAATGTGAGCCCTGCCAATACGATCACAGGCATCAGTTAATCAGCAGAAAAAAAAAATAAAAAACACTGTGGCGCCCAGACATGTAAGAGAGCGGGATTGAACAAAAGCCGCGTGGGTCCCGTGAACATGGCGCTCTGTGCGCCGTTCAGCTCCCGCTAAGAGGGCAGGAGACTCCATTACAGAGAGCTCAGATTAGAAGACCAGCAGACTGCTTGAGCTGCACAATGCTGTAATGGCTCTATCCGCCGCCGCCGTCCACGCTTCCGTTGGAGAGGGGCGGATGCGTGGGCTTTCTGAGACAGCAACTGGGCCTGAAGGACCGATGGTGGGGGGAGAGGGGCCCAGCTGACAGGCCAGTGAGCATGGGGGGGGGGGGTTTGCCTTGTCTAGCAATAGCACAGTCACCAAGTGAGAGGGGCCAGAGGCAGCCGGCGTCTCCTTGGCCACGACAGAGGGAGACGTGGTGGAACCTGCTCTCCAACACTAACCTGCCAGCATCAGAATAATGAAACACTTTAGAGACTCTCTGGCCATTAACGCACCTTCATCGATGAGCCATGGTGAGTGTGCATGGGGTCTGGTGTAGTCATTGTGCCCAGCGGTAATATCCCATATCATCATGTGAAAAGGTCTTTCATACAACATTTATCCCTTTAACAGAAAAAAGAAATAGGAGCTAGACAATCTATATTTGTAGTATATACATATTGTATAAAGGATGTCAAGCATTCGAGTGTGATAATATGAGTAAAAAAATTTCACTTATTTTCAACTTCAATAACATCATTACATACTTCTGTATTTGGACACAACATCTTTTCACTGTTCCAGCTGATGCTGAACTGGGTGAACAGGGAGACTCTTAAAGCCAAATCTGTCTTCAATTTCAATTTATTTTGATATGGTGCCTTTCACAAGACGTCTCAAAGCGCTTCACAGACAGAAATGACAGATACTACAGAATCTTTTTCAGAAATCATAGCAGGGTTCAAAATCTACAACTGAAATATCAATGCATTTCATACATATATTATTTATTTTGTATTTTAGCATTGTTCATAGATATATTTTTCCACTTATAATCCATCCATCCGATCCACCATTTTTCATGCCTCATGGTTTGGGGGGGGGGGGCGGCTGGATCCTATCCCAGGTACCTGAGGGCACAAAGCAGGAAACACCCTGGACAGAGTGCCAACCCATTAAAGGGCACAATCTCTCTCTCTCTCTCTCTCTCTCTCTCTCTGTCACACACACACACACACACACACACACACACACTATGGCCAATTTTGGAAAACCTGTCAGCCTACAATGCGTCTTTGGGCTGTGGAGGGAAACTGGAAAACTCAGAGGAAAGCCACAAAGCATATGGAGACAACACAAACTCCACACACAAGCAGGATTCAAACCCCCAATCCTGGAGGTGTGAGGCAACGGTGCTTCTTCATATGATCCATTAAATTAACCAAGTCTGAAAGTGTCCCTAAAATGGAAAAATACACAACATAAAGAAATCCACTACTTTTTTTTTATATAATGCTGCCAAGCAGACAAAAAATTGTGAAGAAAAAGCATTAAAGGAAAGTGACCCTATAGCTATGGGAGTTTTTAAATGAATCAACAAAGTTATTATAATGTAGCTGTAAAACAGATGAGACACGCTTCCTATGGTGGACGGGACTAAAGAATGATGTGTCAAGACCTGATGCTGAACCAATCCATTTAAAATGCTTATGACAATTAGCAGAGCCTGATAAAACCGGGAAAGCCAAGTTCTGTCAGCTCTTCGTTGGACTCACCATGGACTAATGGCATCATTTTTCTCACTAAAGCTATTCTTTTAACCAGAGCAATCAATAATTATGAATTATGCACACAGCTGAACTCAAGTGTAATATCATTAATTTATCTCATTAATGTCATGACTTGAGCAAAAATCAACTCCCCAAACATTAGCATTTATACTGAACTGGAACCTCCCACTTCACATGTCCTACTGTTGGAGGTAACACCTCCCTTTGTTCATTGAAAATATTAACTGGGGACTCAATTGTTCTGCGACAGGGACACTAATCATCTGTTACACAGACAGCTGCACATAAGAAAAATCTGCTAAGGCCTGACATTTTTGCTGTTAGTTTTCCTTTTTCATTTCTGCCCCTCCATGGACTTATGGATTATTAAAAATGTATGTGCGAATAATAAATGCAATAATGTATTAAAATGCAAAAATTGCATTTAAAAGTAAATGGAACATGGTAATAGACAGCTCAGGCCTGATGTGGGACTATTTAAAAAAAAGGAAGGAAACATGCAAATTGTGGGTGTAGGGGGGCAGGGCACGTGTTTTCCTATTTACATGTAAACAGATGTTTTTCCCAGGAAATTCCAGCACACACTGGGAATGGCTAATGTGGTTGGCTGAGACAGTGTTAAAAACATCTAGGAAAACAAACTGGAAAACCTGACCGTGAGCACCATCTGAACAAATGGTGAAAGGGAGTGGGCGTGGCACTGCGACCATCGGCCTGCCATTAAGCACATCTGTCTGGTGATGGGGGAGGGAGCTGACATGTGTTTGTGACTGAAACCCAATGAGGGTGGGCGCGGGACAGGGGGGTGGGATCGCTCTGCCTGGACGAGCAGGAAGTTGTTGGTATTCTCAGTCATGTCCTGTCCCATTGATGGCCTGCAACTCAGTTTATTCACAGCACACCCCCACAAACCTGAAAGGTCAGACTGGGGAATGCATGGGGAAAGCTCACGAAAATTAACAGCGCTCCCTATTATGAGTAAGTAAGCTCAGAGGTGATGGATACGATACCTTCCATGATGGGGTTTTAAAGATATTTATTCATACTCACAAAGCACTAGAATCACCGCTCTCTGCTGTTAAGTGTTTCAGGGCCACATTTTCATTTGCAGGCAAACAGACACTGCAGCTCCAGACTTTAAAAAACTTACACAGGATTAGTCACACCATTACAGCTTCCTCCTCAAACAGTGCATGAACATGCACCATCAGGTACCTACTGCTCTCCTGAAGTTCTGTATCGTGTTGGAATATATTACATTATGTTTATGCGCAAACACACACACACACACACACACACACACACACACACAAACACACACACACACACCCCATATATTTATGTTGTCCAACACAGAGATCCCTCAGTGATCTCAGGGACTTTATCAGTGCACGAAACAAACACTTGACGCCTTTCTTGTGTTAAAAAAAATTGTACTGAGAAAAAAACGAACATCTGAAAAGCAAACAACATTCAAATGTAATAATGTCTACCAGGTGAATTAGTGAAGTAGTTCTCATAACTAACTGATGATAAATCACTCAGCAAAACCCTGTGTCACTGTACAGGATTTACAAGTGAGATCTTAATAATCAGGGTAGGGACTGGCAGTGGAATAATTAACTATATCCAAGTTCTTTTAAAACAATGTGGATTTAACATGTGAAAAGCATTTCAAAGTGTGGCCATACATCCTCTTTTTCCTGGACACATGCTCTTTTTGGGACCTACAGGGTGTGTTCAACCAAGATTTATAAATTATCTTAAATGTTTGTGATCTAGTCTTCATTTTCAGAATCATCATACATTTGCCATGCATGTTTGAGCTGCTCAGACCTTCTCTTTAGGTCCTGCCCTCTTGTCACGACTGTTTGATTATGCACACCAAGCCATTGGTCAAACTGCTTCTCAATCATTACACTCATCGTTTGTATGAAGTGCATGGAATGAAAAAGCATATGTGTGTACAATTTTATATACGAGGTGATAAAAATCTAAATGTATATTTTAAATTACTTTATTTGTAAGGGACATGCAAAGAGTTGAACTAAGGCATTTATTAGTCTTGTAATACTAAATACTAATTGTGTATGTATTAAAGTTGTTTTAGATTTATATGTAGATAGCTGCATGGTTTGGTGTTTGTTAATGATCAGACGCACGCACATACATACACATACACACACTGCCATAGTTCCACTACTTACTTGTCCTTTGCCCTCGACCTCTATCTTCCCCTCATCATGAGGACACGCCTGCCCCCTTTGTCCTTTTTTTGTTCATCCTTGATTCTAAAAAAATAGCCTAAACACATCTGTAGTTTTTGCCAAAGCAAATGTGACATGGTTTATGGCAATGCTTACCGGACAGCAAGCTGCATGCATGGTCTTCATGTTCTGTGTTTTAAGACACGTGAAGCTGCAGAGCAGGGAACGCTGCTAGCTGCTGAATCGGTATCATCTGACTGCGATCAGGCAGGGCAACAGAAGAGGAAGGTGAAGTTTGCCCTTATTACCAACTTCAGAAATTCAATTAAGGACAGGAAGGCAAATGATCCAGATGAAGCCGTGATTAATCAGGAAAGGTCTATTTACTAATGTACTAGAATGCATTAGAGGGCCAAGTTAATGGAGAAAAGACATCAATTTTAATGCCAAGAAACAAATACTTATTTGCATCAGATGCCTATTGACTAGTGCAACAAAATGAATTACTGACATAAATTCAATTACAACCTCCATAAGAACCATGAATTCTTTGGCAGACAAGTTTACTGACAAAAGTACTTATAGTTAACTCTTGTATTTAATCAGTGGGAGGTGGGAGCTAACATTACGAGCTTTTACAGATTTAAAAAAATCAGGGAATGATGGAACATGACTTCATGACACACACATGAGAGTGGGCTGTGCACACATTGTGTTACATGTAAATTAGCAATTTATTATATATTTTTTTTTGCATGAGACTCAAATTCTTGCTCAATAGGCAAAGCATTATGGAAAATATTCTTAGAAATGCGAACAACACATAGGCGAAACAAATGCGTGGACTGGCAGCTCACTTCCACGCTGAAATGCGGTAATGGCAACACTGAGGCCTGCATGTAATGCTTGCAGTTTTCAGTTTGCCCTCCGGGGAGTAGCTAGGTACACTGCTGCAGCAGTGCTGCTCTGGCGGTCTCAAGATCCTCCCCCAGGGAAGAGCTCTGCCATGCCCCCGATCAGTGAACGAAAGTAGGTACTCTAATCCATACTTTGTTCTGATGCTCAGATAAATATGAAAGCCCCTTGTGCCAGCTGTCTCCCCAGAGGTACAGGTAGACCAGAGGACCAAGAACGCAACCTTATTAAAGATGGTGCTCTCTAAACTATGGGCTTTAATCACTGGGAAATATTTTAGAATGTGACACAGCCTCTCCCGGCCCACAGCCCCGGTCCTGTGGCGACGACGGGTTTTCTACCATGGCTCATATTAACTTGTAAGTGATTTGTGGGGCAGCAAAGAGAGACGGCGTTGGTTTTTATTTGATGTTTCGATCGGAGATTGATCTTGGACAGACTAGCATTCTGAAAGTAGGATTATTGGCTTTTGTGGCTTCCCTTAGATGTGGCAGATCTTTGAACATCATCTTGTAAAGTGTGCTACTTTCAAGCTGTCTGTGAACTGCTTATGAACTCATCAAAAACTACCTGTCTACATTTTAATGCTGCTTGTCTCCTGAGTCAACAGCTTCCCACACACATGTGCTGTGGTAACAAGGCATTCTGTCCTGGAATAGAGAATTGTTTTCAGTTTTTTTAGTAACTCGATGACAAAGTGCAAGCGCAGTTTGAACTGTAGGAAACGTTTCTGAGGATGTTACATGGAAGCAAACCTAATTTAATCATAAAAATAAAAAAAAAATTCAATGCCTCATTTAGTTTTCCAGCATATAAATGTTTTACTTGGTAATTATATTACTTTTAATGAATGTTTTCAGTGTTTGGTATAGATTTTGCGGATCACCACATCTCCAGTTAGAATAAGATACCCAGAACTGTACATTCAGCATACATTGAGGTATTCCTAAAAACTCTGTGAACTTTGACACAAACACAGAGGTTAAAGGGTTTAGGGGAGAAGACAACGTGATCAGTGAGGCCTGATGTAATGGATGTCTTCACGAGGTTAAGACTCATCAGCCCACCTCAGCACACTCTTTATTATTTAGACAGACCCTGAGGGGAACCTGCTTAATGTTACCTGCAAGATCTTCTTTCACTAGTGCAAACAGTTATTGGTTCCTTAATTTGGACGCATGGCAGTGGGGTAATCCATCAGCGGGAAGTGATCAAAATCATGTTTTGGGGTTTTCATAAAGCCACTTCGATGCTAACCCTGTTTTTGGGGCAAGACTAATGATGAAGCCGAAGGCAGCATGTTGTTTGTCTATATAATAACTGCAGAGAAAGCAGCCTCGCTTTATAACACAGTATAACCTCACTTTATAACACAGCATAACCTTCATTTCAGCCTCAAGATTTTTATTTTATTTTTTCACAAAGGCTTTAACATTCAGTATTACCTCTCAGTGTATTATTGCACTATGGTCTTAAATAAAAAAAAACAAATTAGTGAATTGTTCAAATATTTAAACCAAACCTCAGAGCTATGTTAAATAACATTTTAAATGTGACCTTTTCCCATATAAGACAGCAGAATATGGGATGTGTCCAAAGGAGTGCGTATCCACACGTGCACACACACACCCATCTGTTGAGCCTGTAGTCGAATATTTCATCTTGGAATGAGAGAACTAACAATATGCTTATTTTACATTTATTTTCCGATATAACCAATATCAGGACCATCCTTAGCCTAATTCTGACAATCCAAAAACAGAAAACAACCTACAATTTCCTGATAAGACTTGCAGCACAAGGGACTCTGTGCTTGCTGACCAAGGTATTTCATTAAATAAATAACTAATTAACAATTTAATAAGGTTCCTTCAGCTTTTACACAGGTGATCACATTTCCAGAAGTGCTGCAGTTTCTATACAGCACCTCACACTCAGGTGTAGAGCAGTGATAACACTCACAAATCGCTTTGAACCTAACATTACCATGTGTGGATGCCTTGTGATGAGTCTGTCAGCTCATTCAGCTACAGGAGGGACCCTCCTGCTCAGGTAGGCAGTGGGGAATCACATTCCATGGGGTTTCTTAGCATTTGTTCAGTACTCCACTTTATTAATGCATCACCAATAATTACAGTTCTAAAGTAATACTGTGTGAACACACAGGGGTCTTTACTTTGAGTGAATCTGGTTATGTTAAGACTGATCAGAAAAATGTGTATCATGGTGAATTCATCTGGTTTTGTATTATTTGTAAGCAGGTTGTGCACAGGAGAAGAACTACACAGTGCTGTGTAGTACTCTGTAGTGCCCTGTAGTGCCGTGTAGTACCGTGTAGTCCCTGTAGTGCCATGTAGTGCCCTGTAGTGCCGTATAGTACTGAGTAGTGCCCTGTAGTACCGTGTAGTCCCCGTAGTGCCGTGTAGTACCGTGTAGTGCCCTGTAGTACCGTGTAGTGCCCTGTAGTGCCGTATAGTACCGTGTAGTGCCCTGTAGTACCGTGTAGTCCCTGTAGTACCGTGTAGTACCGTGTAGTCCCTGTAGTGCCGTGTAGTGCCCTGTAGTGCCGTGTAGTACCGTGTAGTCCCTGTAGTGCCGTATAGTACCGTGTAGTGCCCTGTAGTACCGTGTAGTGCCCTGTAGTGCCGTGTAGTACCGTGTAGTCCCTGTAGTGCCGTGTAGTACCATGTAGTCCCTGTAGTGCCATGTAGTGCCCTTTAGTGCCCTGTAGTGCCGTGTAGTCCCTGTAGTGCCGTGTAGTCACTGTAGTGCCGTATAGTACTGTGTAGTTACTTTGTCACAGTACTTAAGTATTTTTGGGGACCACCTGTACTTTACTTGCGCTTTTAAATTTCTGTTGACTTTTACTCCACTATTTTTCTTAAATAAAATGCATACTTTTGCTCCAATACATTTCCCACTTGGCATTTGTGTTATTTGCTACAAAAAGAGAGAACAGGCTCCCAAAGTTTGGGTTTACAATCTGTGAGCTCAGCATAAGAAGCTGAAGCAGGTCCAAAGAGCAGCAGAGAGGAGCTGTCATGGAAGCTGCAACATCTTCCTCTAGCAGCAGTGATGCTGCCCCAACACCTGCTAAGTCTGTTATAGCATAACTTATGCAACAACACCAGTCATACCACCCATGGCCATATCTCTAGGAGATGTTGTCCTTTCTTGGTGTGAAGGATCCATCATAATGAATAAAGTGTCACTTGTGCTTGCCAGAAAACACTGAAATTCTGGCATTCAAAAACTGTCCACACAAACGCGAAGCAGGTCCTGTAGCCAAGTATGCGGGATGCATATGAGAAATTTGTTCTTTGCATTTAGCCTATTTAACTTAAGTTATTTTATAGTAAAATATTTGAACTTTTACTTAAGTGTGGCTTTCGGGCACTTTACAGAACACCGGTACACAGTATGCAGTAAAGTGCGAGATGCCCCACTCAGGCCTGTCTGCAGAAGCATGGCAAGGGAGACTCTCTGAACAACTGGATCTCTACTGGAAAGACTGACTGCGTTCCTGTGCCCGTACAGTAATACAGCACCACAAAACAACAAATACTTTTCATAATATTTAATACATTTTGGACACATTCTGTTTTCCCCTTTTAAAAATTGTCAGCAATACAGAAGAGGGAAGCATCCTTTACTGAAAATAAAACTGATTCTAAAGAATGTTACTCACAGCAAACTTCAAAGGCTTGTGCCTGATCCCACAAAAGAGTGCCTGCTCTAGGATTTGGTAATCATTTGCTTGGGGAAGTGTTCTGGAAGCAATCTGAAGCCATGGAGCAGAGCAGGGTAGCTCTGCACATGAGACTCTTCTTACAGCTCAAAAGGAACGCAGCAGTACTGTGAGTCTCAGGTAAAGTCTTTAATGCACCATGTCAGTGTTGTTTTAAGCCTCCTTTCTATAGAAAACTCCGGATAGTGTTTAGTGTACTTCACCACACCATACAAAAAATAAATATTGTCTCAGCCAGTTACATGTGAATATAAATGTATGACGGGTCACAAAGTTTAATAATAACAACAACGACAACAACAATAATAATAATACACATTTTATTTATATCTAATGAAACAAGGAAAGAAATTTTATTGCAATTTTTAAGCCATTTTGTGGACAAAGGAAAAGCCAGTTGTGAATATTCCATCCCTAGAGATGGAGTATCAGTGGAAGCCCAGGATGTCCTTTATACAAGAATTGGAAGGATGCAGAAAGTCAGTGTCTACTACAGTTGACACTAATGTATATAATATATACAGTATAAGTTACTTTTAGTTAATACTGAATATTAAATATTTAAAAATATGGTCAGTGATGTACAAGACAATTTAAATGTTTAGAGCAGTAAGAAATTGTAAAATCCTGGCCAAACCTTAAAGGAAAAAGTTGTGTACTCCATGTGTTAGGATGAAAAACTGCCGACCCTTTTGTTTTTTGCCTCTAAACGCAAAAGTTGAATGTTTTTTGTGCAGTCTGTATTCTGCCTCCCCCTAGTGTTCACAGTGAGTCCTGCATGCAAGCGTGCACACACTCCTCCTGTACTTTATTCTATTACTACCAAATAAAGCCTCAAAGGGGTAGGGCTGGCAGGGCAGAGTAGCAGAATAGTGTTTCATGTGTATTATAAAACTGTACTTTAATAATGTTCTAATTCTTACATTTGTTACGAATAAACCTTAATGTAGACTACAACACAACAAAATACTGAATTTTAATATCTTTTTAACACTCATATATATATGGTGGCTGTATATATATATATATATATATATATACAGCCACCACTTAATTGCTTTCCACATTATAGCATGATTTAGATGTTTACATAGACTCATCAAATCAAAATCATTGTTTAGAAATTGCATGTTTTTTTCACAAGTGAAAAAAATGGATATTTTTAATTGTCCACTCATTCTGCCATTACCCAACTGCTTATTCTGTGCAGGGTCAGGCAGCCTTGGGTACACGACAGGGGACACACTGGACACGATGGCAACCTATCACATGATTTAAATAATATTTTCTTTGAAATACATGTTATAGCAGCTTTTGAAAGGTAAACAGTTGTGATTTATGGTACAGCTGTTGAGGGAGCACAGGCATTCCTCTCCCCCATTCAGAAGATTGTCAACAGAGACCAGCATCCTTCTGACTGTGATCTCACCCACATAGTTTCAAGGGTTGTTCACCCCCCCAAAAGTCAGTTTTTCCAAGTTTTGATGCCAGTTTTAAGAAGATTCTTGTGTGTTTACTGCAGTACAACCAGAATATATGTAAAATTTCCATACAAATTAATTCTTATTTTATTTTATTTTTTTGTAAAAAAAAACCTGGATTTTACAACTGAGTTATAACAACATATACAGCGCAGAGAACTTCACAGAGGAAATGTGGTGCTGTTGGAAAATCTGAATGGAAACTTGGGAGAAGTCCAGACCGCCGTCAAACTGCATGCTGCTGCCCGCGACGCACTGATGTTTCCCTGCAGGCCTGGTTCTGCACATGAACGCCACCCAAATGCTATCTAGGGAACAACAATGGATTTTACCTGTTTACACAACTCTCCAACCACTCAGGAACCACATGAAAAACAGGGACTCACTATTGCACTAATACTGCTTTTCACTTATTTCCTAGTTTTTTGAACAAGGTGCTTGCCTCTCAGCCAACTACACAACCATCGCCAATATCTTCAGTGTTGCGTTCACCGTTTTCACCATAAGGAATCGTTCACGTTTGTGTGACAACATAATTGTAGTATTGCAACAAAGACTGCTGGCTTTTGGACACACAATGCACAGGGGCTGATTCTCCTGTGCACATCCTGTGTGTGAGCTTGTCACGTTTGTTTATGCTTTTAGGCTAAAACACGATGACTCATTCAAAGGTCAGCCCAAAGATGCTAAACCATTTTACCATTCAAGCATCAAGCATGTATCCTTCCCTCTGTTGTCACTGCTTCTGCTAAGTGACTTATTTAAATTTGTGGGTACACAGTTTCCTTGACAGAATGAACAAAGACAATTACCCCATGGCACCTGAGATGTATCAATGTAATGCACTCCACCCTTCCTGGGACACCCCCTCAGCACTACCCCCACACACACCCCCGGCACACCCAGCTGCCAAGCGTGGTATTCAGTAGCAGCAGTCTCCCTGAGCTCTTCTCCAAGCTATCAGGTCAATTCCACATTAATGCTGGGGAAGCAGCCCATTAATATTTCACCAGTTTTCTGTCATCACTGTTGGTACCATACATCAATGCCTAGTCTCGCCTTTGAAAGCCATACATTATAACTATGTTTAAAAATATTTGGTTGTCAGCCTGTGGCAGGCTCATTACTTATTAAGATAAGGGGGAAACGCGATGGACAGACTCCGATGGTGACTCACCCTGTTCACCATGGGGCTGTGTTTTCACCTCCTCTCTCCAGAGTTCTGTGACAACTCCAGGGTCTGCAGTAAAGTGAGGCAGAAGGGCTTGCCAAAATAAAACATCTTATTTCAGAACTAGAAGCTGAGCAGAAGAACCACTGATAATATAAAACTGAATTTTACAGGGTTGTGGGACAGTTATGGCGGCACAGTGGCGTGGTGGTTAGCACTGTCGCCTTGCCCCTACAGGCCTGTGGTTTGATTCTTGCCTTGGGTCTGTGTGTGTGTGTGTGGAGTTTGCATGTTCTCCTTGTGCTTGGTGGGTTTTCTCTGGGTTCTCAGGTTTCCCCCCACAGTCCAAAGACATTCAGGTTAGATTAATTGGCATGTGTCTGTGTGTGCCCTGTGGTGGGTTGGCGCCCTGCCCTGGGTGTCCCCTGCCCTGTGCCCTATGTGTCCTGGGATGGGCTCCAGGCTTCCCCACAACCCTTAACAGCATGAAGTGGTGTAGATGATGACTGACTGTGGGACAGTCTCAGCTGTCAGTAGTCATAATTTGATTAAATCTGGACATACTATCCTTAGTTATAATAACATTTTAGATCCAGAATTCAGAGAAGTAATTTCCCTTTGGGATTAACAGAGTAACAGAGTACTATTTAAAAAACAATAATACCTGAAAATATATGTATAGCAATACTAAATGTCCCATTTATATTTTTTCTGTGTCTGTCTCTAAATTTAAACAAAAATTCACTGTTAAGTGGCCTGGTAGCTTGATGGGTAGAACGTCAGGCTGGGATGTAGAAGTCTCTTGGTTTAAATCCCAGCCCAGCTGCCAGGTGTGTCCCTGAGCAGGACAATTAGTGCTGGCTCCCCAGGTGCCGCATGTGGCTGCATGCTGCTCCCTCAGCACATGGGTTAAATAGAGATAAGCAATTTCCCTCTGGGATTAATAAATTAAAATCCAATTTTTTGTGTTTCTCAGCCATAACAACCGAGATCAGACTTCACCTACATACAGTTAAACGACTCCATAAGCACCATCTAAATAACCTAGACCGTTTTTAATTCTTAAAAAAAAATTTAAAAAGTATGTAAACTGTTTTTCTTATCTTTGTTCAGAATATACTCATTAAGACATGTTTACTTGATTCATTAGACTACACAGATATATAAAAAACAGTTATCAATTAAACTGACTTCAGAAGTAAATACAGATGTTGTTGACTGTATAAATACATTCTGATCTTTGAAGTGTGCATGGTAAAAACACTGTTCAGTGATGATGGTCGTGCTGATTGTTATTGCACCCAATATGATACAGTTACTTTTACACAAACAAGTGCTGTGCTCACAACAAAAGCTGACTCGTACTCTATATAGCTAAAAATATTTTAATCTGGGGACTTTAACATTAAACAGAATGCTAGAGTTTCTCATTGACAGCAAAACCATCTGTTCAATTTACATAATGTTATTTACCCTAACTGAAATAAAGTAAAAACACAAAAACTCTTCAATGATGGCTGGGCTAAGGATCACATTGCAGGACCACCCTCAACATGCAGGTTTGAAGATCAGTGTATAGTGGAAGAGAACACGTATGGCATCTGTTTGCTGAAATGTCACCCTCTGCACTTGGGCAGGTTTAATAAAGCACTCCTGTCCCAGAGATAAGTCAATCTGACGAAGTTCACTGACCTTTGCAGGTAGTTAGATTTTATCTGCCTAAGAATAATGTACAGGGCTGAAGGACGCCCCTGTTCAAGTCCCCTCGGGCGCCACAGAAGGTAGAAATACTATAAAGAAACAAAAAGTCATGTGATTTATATAGAATATTCCAACAATTAAACACGGTTGTCTGTGTAAAGTCATTAAATGCTCATGGTGACAAGTTAACTTTTACTTGTAAGCACACATGCTCTGACTTTCTGAGCTAGTATGTTAGTATACAAATGTTTTAACAATGTATTTTTAATTTTAAAAAGTGCAATAAAATTATCTGTTGTGGGTTGCTGCCCCGCCCTGGGTGTCTCCTGCCCTGCACCTTGTGCCTCCTGGGATGGGCTCCAGGTTCCCCGTGACCCTGAATTGGACCAGTGGTATACAGAATGGATGGATGGATGGATGGAAGGATGGAATAAAATTATGTCTCTGAAAGATTAGTTAACATTTAATTAGTTATGGTTAAATGTGTTTTTTAATTACAAGCAGAATGTTTATTAAGTTTCTTCTACTTTTGAAATACTATAATATTGTGTCTGGACACAATATCGGACTATGTATATTTTACAGACCAGATACACAGTCTGTGCTGTGTAAAATGAGACCATTTGTCTCAACAGAGATGTTAAAAACACATGAAAAGACAGACCTGTTATAGCAAATGCCCTGTTTGGAAGGTCTGAGGTGTCAGAACCCCAAAAACTCTTTCAGGTAATGACTGAAGATGCGCATGTACAGCAGTGCTGTGGTGTGCTGCATGCAGCGGTACCGTGAACATCGCATCAGCTGCCTTCTTCTGCGTTTATGGACTGCACCAGTTATTCCACCATGGTGTCTCAGCGGCTGTTAACCACACAAAGCGGGTGCTGAATCAGTACAAAAAGAAACCAGTGGTCAGACAATCGCATGTAATGTCTTCACCTCTGAACAGCTTTGAAATCTTCATGTTAAATTTTTACATTGATAAAATCAGAAGGAACAAAGACAAAATCAAACTTATAATGTGTGAACAACTTCTTTAAATGAGAAGCACTGAGGAAAATGACGCACAGCATGACTGTGCTTAACCAACACACAGACTTTCCAATAAGTCTATTGTAGTTTACAGATCAGAGGGAGACCTGTTTAAAATAACATTTAATCAACTTCACCGCTATGTATACAGTTCGCATTTTTGTCCCAAAATCTGGATTAGTCCACTGTCTCGAAGCCAGACAACTGGAGAAATGGAGGTATGTGATCTTGGGCTCCATTCAATACATTAAATCTGGGATTTCAGGGCTAGACGACAGCTAATTTAAAGAAGTGTTTGGTGCAGTTTTAATCACAAGCTCTTATGGAACTTGATTAGCATGTCGTATGTACTTAATGTCTCCAGTATGTTTCCAGACCTGGGATCAATTATAAAGAGCAAACCAATCCCCACTTCACAACGCAGCTTTCTGGAAACTAGGACATGTGTTGCCTTTTCTGTTCTGCAGTTGTTTACTAAATACCCTCTGCATAATGGAGACATTCCTACTTCTTGCCAAGGGGTCCTGATAAGTAGTTTTGTGCAGTGTAGTGCCACCTTCTGTTGGAGTCTGAACAGGACAGGAGTCAAGACAGAGGCCATAAAGTTCACCAAATGCATTACTCAGAATTATTAATATTTTCTTCTATTAATGGTGTACAAAACACTGAAAGCTGGACATTTCTGTCCACCCTGTGTTAATCTTTTGCATTATACAGTATTGTTACGAGCGTGCACAATATACAGTTAAAATAAAATTACTAAGGTTAAACTTGACTAGTTTTTGTATATAGTGAACTGATGTGTTGCAGTAAGATTAATATAATTTTATCATTATTTTTTTACTTTGTTTTTTATTTTTCTTCTTTTATTTTCTTGTGTACCACTTGAGACTGAAATTTAAAGTGCATTGCAAACAAACTTTATTGATATAATTATTTTTAGGATCATAAAATTATATAGAGTGTAATATGTTTATTAGTGACTGACTCACTCAGAGTGTAACACACACACCAAAGCTGGTGCACCGACTGTGAGCTGCTACACTCACTGTTAGCATGTTCAGCAGATTCAGCGTTTTGAGCTCAATTTAAATCAGTTCTCAGCTTGTGGATTTTCAGCAGCCTTATCAAACATACAAAACTGTACCATAGTTTCTAGAGTGTTCTCAGCCTGCAACAACAAGCTAGGAAACATTTATTTAAATACAAATAAATGTGACAATTTTAAATTTTTCCAATACAGGCCAGGACCAACAACATTTTAATGAAAATGAAAGATAAGAAAAACTATTTATATCCGAGGGCTGGCTATGTTCATTTCTGCAGTAATCAGTAGGACTCTGGTAATGAATGGCTCACATGAGAGGAGCAGCAGACTGGACAGGTACAGCTCCAGCAGGCCGGACAGGTACAGCTCCAGCAGACCGGACAGGTACAGCTCCAGCAGACCGGACAGGTACAGCTCCAGTAGTCCGGACAGGTACAGCTCCAGCAGACCGGACAGGTACAGCTGCAGCAGACTGGACAGGTACAGCTCCAGCAGGCTGGACAGGTACAGCTCCATATCACTTAGCCTTGAAGATCACCATTGCTGCTGCACAATAACTGGGCCCCGTTGCCTCATATTCATCACCACTTAGGAGATGACGAGCTCAGAAATACTCCATTTGTTATTATAAAGTGATAAATGTCAAGGCACTTGAATGGCTATACATCAGCTGCTCCTCTGTAGGGTGATATCACAGCCATTGGTGTGGGTCTACATAACTCAATAGCGGAGCACATGCACGTCTGCCTTAATTCACAGCGTTATCTGCCACAGTAAACTAAGCTAGACATCTACATCTTCTCACTGTTCACCCATTGGCCTCCCCCAGTTCTCTTATTCCTACAGTGATGGATTGTGAAAAACACACATATTGCTGCCGTTTCAGTTAACCTGTTTCAGATTCCACACACGCAATTAAAAAACTAAATTCATCCTATAAATAAAAGGAAACATTAATATGTACTATCAAGAGTTACATGTGTGGGAAGTGATAATATTTCTTAACGTAAAAAATATTAGCATGATGTACCAATGTTACAATTATAATGCAAGTACTGCAGTGCACTTTAAATTCCCTTCAGCTCCCACACACTGATCAGGGGAGTCACAGTTCATGTGTTGGGACTATTCTGGTAGCCTTTCCTGGGCTTGTGTGACCCTGACCCTGCCCCAATGCCCTGAATAAAGCATCTCCACCAAGACATTCAGCAAAACTTGGAAAAAAGCAAAACTGAGCAAAACAGAAGTTTCTCTGGCTGCCTACGGTACCACATCCATCTCTGTCTTTTTGCCAAATTTGATTTTAAATATTTACAATGCCATACATCATGGCTGAAAGAAATAATCACCTAAGTGCTATTGTCTATGACGTCTGAAGTAAGAAGGATAGCACCTTTAACGGGAACATCAATGTTTTATTTGGCAAAATGTATGACTATCAGAAAGAAAACTGCAGCTGTTTTTTCACTCCACCAGCAAAGTTTGAGTCTCTGTCTTTTGAGCCTTTGAACTGCATGTCATTTTGTTCTTACTTCCCTTTCAGAGCAATGGGCTCTGGCTCTTCATAACCCTGCTGTTGTGTTTAAACTCAAACATACAGTTATAACTGACACGTGATCACAATGAACATGCTTTATGATTGGGGAAGATGTCCTGAGATTCTCTGTCTGCATGTGCACCATTTGATTAGAAAATTTAGGTGGGATTACAGCATTGCTGACAAATTGTAATTAATTGTAATGACGTGAAATTTTGGTTAGCAGACAAATGCATAACAGCAGAGTAAGCAGCATTTAACGGCTACATATGAGAACAGAAAAAACGTGCCGAAATTACATTCCCCTCACGTTTTTTCAGGAATACGAGAAAACAGCTTTGCAGAATGGCACTTTTAGGGCCTATAATAGAGCTCAGAGAAAGTGTATTCAGTTGCCAACGATGATCTATAGCTTACTTGAGGTCAGAGTTTCCCACTTACAATAATATAATTTGGCAGCTGCATTTATCAAAATCTCAAGGGCTGTTGGACTGAAACTTTACATGCAGCATTCCACAAGAAACTGAATTATATTATCTAAAATTTGTAGAATTTAATTTGACACCTATAGTGCATTGCAGTAAAAAAAGAGAAGTGAAATGGTGAAATAACATGTTTTACATGAGCTGTAGAGAAGGTCCGTTGGTCTGATGTTTGTTGACCTGTAGATACACACACTGTCTACAGAAAGCTGTGATTAGAACATATTGACTACAGAATGGCGTAGGCCGATTACTAGGAGGGGCTTTTATTGCTTTATTGTGCAGTGGGGTTCAGCCCTCAGGACTGAGTGTGAAGCTTGTTGTGTCCTTGTCAAACATGCTCAGGTGTCCTCTGGCTGTCCTGCTTTCCCCCACAGTCCATAGACATGCTGAAACTAGTAACTAAAACGGCCCTCAGTGTGTGACCATCTGTTTCTAAGGACCCTGCAGGGCCACTAAAGTGGCTTCCACCATATTCCACATATGCATTCTGCCAAAAATGCAGTCTGTACGAACTTAGATGGTACTCCATACTCTACCAGGAACATATTACTTAAGTAAGCAGTCATTTGTATCTAAATGTGTAGAAGTTTGCACAAGGTTTTTTTTTAATTCTGTATATTTGTTATATACAGTATTTATGATTTTAACAGTGTGTGTTTTTGAAGTTAAGATTTCTGAGTTTTTACAAAGTTGATTAATCAGATAATCTCTAGTGTCTTTTAAACATTCATATTATCATGTCATATTACATACATTTATTATGGAACAGATGAAGAAAGATGCAGTTTTGAGATTAAGTTATGAGTGACGTCCAAGAAGATAAACTTTAAAAAAGAGGATAATCCAGTCAGTAGATAGCATTTATAAAGCACTTCCAAGGCCAAAGCCCAACTTGGCTTCGGTTCTAAAAACAGACAAGAATTTTAAAACGATCTTTTGTTTTTGAACACTTGGTTTTAATCTATTAGAGTTTTTAATTATCTTTCCTGTTCATCATGAAGGGTTAATCTGCTGTTTTATAATTTAAGACTCCGACCAACTCTTCCATTTATATTATAACATAAATGTTATGTGACAAAAATAAAAGAGTGTAAGAGGCACTCATTAAACTACTGTAAAATGTCAAACGCACCTGTGTAATGGTGTGTAATGAACACACGCACACTCATGATTTTTTGTGAAGTATAAAATTTAAATACCAACAACACATAAGATTAGTTCAAGGTCAGTGGTGCACAGTGTTTTAAATGACTGCACTTCCTGTAAATACTCTGCTCCTTAAAGAGCAGAACTCTTCATAATGACAAATGGTGCTGCATAGGATCTCAGTTGAATTCAATTTATTTTTGAATAGCATCTTTTGCATCAAGTTACCTCCCTTCTCCTGTCTGTAAGTCAGTAACTTTCCATTGGCATTTACATTTATTGTAACATTGACAAGTTACATTTATTGAACATTTAGTAGTTTACCTACTCACTTTTGTCATGCACATACTCTGTTCAATAATAAATATATTTAAGATGAAGGAATTTGAAACATACATAAAATGTTTTAAAATATGAGGCTAAATAAAAATGTTAATATCTATAAAAGTATTCACCTTTGTAAATAAGGCTATTAATATAAAAATATAAATCCAATATATAAAAATATAAAATATAAAAACCCAAAATTTTTATATTGTATCTGTTCTGCTGTCGTTACACGATGATATCTCCTCTCACTCCGCAACCCAAAAACAACTTGTAAGTTTTCTTCTTTTCACCAAACTATGCGTGAGGTAGTTAAAATGCACAAACACAGTGTGACACTTCAGGTCGTCACCAGCCTGTGAGTATTCCTCTGAGCAGGGGACTAGTGAGCAGGGGACTAGTGAGCAGGGGACTAATGTGTTTAGGTCCACATGTCCAGGCCACAACACACAACCCAAAGCCATGTCCAAAAAACTAGGCAGAAGTCAAAACCAGAAGATCTATCTGTACAAACAACAGGTTACAGGAGACCTGGCCTTTGTCTTGCTAAAGAAAATCTAGCTGGTAGCTGCCTTAGTTCAGAGTTAATTTGCTTTATATATGGTTTTTCTGTTTTCCCGAAAGTAGGCTCACTTTTGAACCAGGTACATTGCTGCAGTAACTTACGCCGTACACCCAACGTGCCGTACACCCAACGTGCCGTACACCCAACCCTCTCAGCAGCAGGTGAAGTTGAGGACCACGAACTGAAAAAAGTAGTAGGCCAATCAGCAGTCAGAAAAATGGAAAATAATTTCTGACATTTCAAATTAATTTTCTTATTGTAGAAATGGTATTGCCATTTTGTGAAAATGCCAGAGACAGAGTATAAATTACAAAAATTTAAACACTGGCTTTCCCCAAGTTAGTATTAAATCAGACGTACAGGATTTCAGAGGAAGTTTTGTTGGATTTTTGCAGAATTTCAGACAAATGTATTAAGAATGTCACTAACGACAGCCATTAATGTTATTATTAGTATTATTATTATTATTATTTCTGCAACAGGGACATATTTCCATGTGCTTGTTGATGCAGAGGTGCTTAGGAAGCACATTGAGTATTGTGCTATGTGAAAGATTTCCCCAGTGATTTTGAAATAGCAGAACATTTTTGTTATGCTTCCTAACCATTATTCCACCTTTGTCATAAAAGAGGGATTTTTATAGCTGGCTGACTGTTTATCAATTTCCAGGACAGTAGAGGAACAAAAGTGTAATATAAGGAAGTTTTCCCTCTTGACCAATATTAATCCATTTTGCCAAGTGATCTGAAAGCATTTTCAGGGGGACAACCTTTTGACTTTTCTGGATGAAAACAACATTTTCAATAAAGTACAGGAAATATTAATTACACATACTGTACGTTTAATTAATACAGATTGGAACTGACTACATTTTAAGACAAGATTTAAAGCTGTATGCTGTGACATGGCTATCATCAAAAAAGGTTGTGAATTGTATCCTAATGTTGGAAAAGGTTTCAGATGATTTTTATGTAAGATTTTTTTAAAGAAATTCAAAAATCTCATTTGCCCGATAGCTGACAAATCATATGTCTGATATATATGGCAGACAATAAACAGTGCTCCAACCAACCCCAGTCTCGCCTATCTGTAACACACAGACAACACTGAAAATGATCACCATTACATACACTTACCATCCTGAATAATGTTTTTATATTTACTTTTGACCTGCACCCAAGACCTTTTTATATTACAGGTTTCAGCAAAACAATAATAAGGAGAATAAAGACTGTAGACCTAAGTTTTATTGATCCAATACTAATAAAAAAAGAAACATATGTTCAAAAAAAAATCAGGCATGTTTTCACTGTAGACCTTACACTACCTACATCACATCATGTATGTGTAACGATTCCCAGAACAGAGGCACAGAGGCAAGGGTAGTCTATTGTGCGAAGGGTACTTTTAATACAATGAACAAGGGCAAGGTATACGAGGACATGAACTAGTTACAAACAGGGATAACGGGGCCCAGAATCAACACGCAACAGAACTACAATGAACCATTACTTTAACAACAGGCAACTAGAGACAAGAGGGAGGTATATATAGGGAACAATGCACACAGGGATCAACAAGGTAAGTACACAGGGCTGGCAACACATA
>JABJVR010000016.1:540917-551063 GCA_025773905.1 Chitala chitala
AAACCACCTAAGAACAGTACCGTGAAGGCCCACACTTTGAAGCCGATTTATAAGGATGGAGTGATCAACTGTATCAAATGCAACACTAATATCCAACAGAACAAGAGCTGTCATGTACCCTGCGTCAGACGAAATCATAATGTCATTTACCACTGTCTATCAGAACCAGCATTAACATTTTCAGCAGTTTGACCTATAGTAGCTCTTCTGTTGGATCAGACTACACAGTCCAGCCTTCACTCCCCACGTGCATCAGTGAGCCTTGGCTGCCCGTGCCCATGTCACCGGTTTTCCTTCCTTGGACCACTTTTGGTAGGTCCTGACCACTGCAGACCAGGAACATCCCATAATAACTGCAGTTTTAGAGTTGCTCTGACCCAGTCATCTAGCCATCACAATTTGGCCCTTGTCACTCAAATCCTAATTCTTGCCCATTTTTTCTGCTTTCAACTTCACATCTCAGTGGCCATGATGTTATGGCTGATTGGTGTATATGGTACTACACTTGCATATAACCATATTATTCATGTTATGTAATGGGATTAATTGACTTTGACATTCTAACAGAACCCTGACATAAGTCTAGGACAGGCTGCTTTTACCAAGCAATTTTAAACAATTACTAATAAATATTTAGCAATGTATAAATACTTTCACAGGACATTTCAAACAAGCTAAAAGCCTGTATGTGGGTAATGTGCTATGTGGTGTCACTTCCTGATTTGGTATGCGTGATTTCTCTTTGTTTGTGTAATAAATGTTACAGCACCAAGGCCGTTAGAGCACACTGTTTAATTACCATGTGTCTGGTATCTAATTTATATTTGCCCTCAGATTACCACATCATCACCAGGACTGAACTGCATATGAATGTGAACTCCAAGGGTGTTCAGTGTTAAAGCAAACTGCCCAGATGTTACTACATTAATAAACTGATCAGGACTGGAAAACTTCATACAGACAAGTGTTAGGAAAATTTCTCTATCTTCAATAACTCTCAGGACACCGATGGAGATGGTTCAAGAAAGAAAATGTTTAATGCTCATATGAGGGAGAGTCCTCAGAATCAGCCAAGCAACTGTCAAAGTTAAAATAATAATACATAGTTTATATAGACAGTTGCACTAGTTTTTGCGTGCAAGGAGGGAGGGGGGTTCACACAGGTGCCGCCTGAGCAGATAAGCCTCAAGGCCGTATATTCTGCAAGCACAGGCATCAGGTTCAAACATATTAATTCACAAAAGGCTTAACACTTAATTTTTCTAACAACAAGTGAAAGTAAAAGGAAAAGGGACTAACTTGGATGAAAACAAACAAGCTTCCGCATTTTTCCCATGGATGACTCAGACACTTGATGCCTCAGACACTTGAGTTCATGACCTTTCAGGTTCACCATGGGGTCATCGAGTGTGACATCCATGCAGAGGAGTGGGCAGGTCGATAACAGCCATAACAGCACATATGCACTGCAGTGTAGTTTTGTCGTACTGTAGGATTCAAGGTACTGAAGTCCATGCAGCAGAATTTGAAGACTATCTAAGCAATTCTGAAACTTGCACTAGAGATGAGGAAGGATGAAGTGCTTGGCTTTCAAAACAGATGAAGTCAGCAGCACGAGCTAACATTTTAATATAAGGAGAAAATTATTTTCTAATGCGCATAACAATCCCTAAACCACCATGCATAAAAATTTTTAAATGTATTTTCTACAGATGCTCTCAACTACAATGAATATGTCCATAAAATTCTTTTAGAAAACTAGGCTGCAGAAATGCACCTAATTTAGCATGATAGACTGAGCCCATGCTTGAGCGACCGTAATTGAGTCTATGACCTATTTGCACTAGAAAACATATTCCTAGGTTATTATTTATTATTATTTTGCAGTATACATGAAATTCAGTAAAGAGTATTGTACACATTTATTCATTTTCCATTGCTTGCCAGTATTAATTTCCATTTATTTACAGTATATACGTACAGATTGGTCAGCATACCACCGTTACACATTTTGCATGACATTCCAAAAACATTTATTTGCCTTATTTTCAGAACACTTCTTGACCACAAAAGCAAGCAGCTCTCCAAATGACATACATTTAGAATAGTATGTGTGTCAGCACTGACAACACACAGATAAGAAAATAAAATGCAAGAACACATTTTTATACATACCACAGCATTATATATAAAACCATTGCTGACTTAGCAATAGCCTTCCACATCCATGTTTACTGTATCTATCATCAGATAATGATTAGGGATGACAGCCCTTGTCAAAGGTATAAATAAAGAGAAAACAGGCCATATCTGGGTCTGCCTCCGGCTGCTGGCATCCATGGCAACCAGAACTATTCAAAAAATAAATATGATTCCATGGAACTGTTTGCCATGATTCTTTAGTTTAAAATTCATGCGCTGTTTATGCACTAAAATTAATGTTGCTTAATATATTAAAGCGCTACGGGGGACTTCAGTCCAAAAATAATATTAAAGTTCATTTTGTTCAGCATTAGAAAATTTCACACTCCCAAAGGAATAGTACTATATTAACATTTCATTACAGGATTGGCCTCAATCTCCCAGCAGACCTGAAACCCAACCTTGATGTGTAAGTGGCCATACATGACATTTTCATGCTTGAACTATAAGTCTGCTGAGAAACATGAATGTTATCATGAACATCATGAACATTTCTTGCCTGTTACATATAGTGTCATTAGCCAGTCTGCAGATTTTGACAACATTCTTTAATTATCAAATTAATACATTACAATACATGAAAAGAGTAGGGACATGTCTCACTCCTTTGCTTCACATAACTCAAAGAGTAAAATAAAGTAAATTATTGTGTTAACTTATTAAAATAATTTTTTTGTAAAAATTAAAGGAGAAAAATATGAAATTATTAATTTCTGGTAATTTATAAGACCTAGAGAAAAATACAGGATATAAAATGATTCTACAATTAGCAATTATTCTCATGAGATTGTATCGCATGTTAATGGAGCTAGAGAATAAAACAACAGTTTTAAAAAAATGTCATTATATAAAAATGAAATCTTTTTCTTTTAATAAATATTAAAAGTTATGTTTAAATATATTTAATAGAGGATTTATATTTAATATGTTCTTTATTTAATATTCTGTTTAAATATGTCAAATATGTATCTGTTAAAACTGATAAAGAATTATTACGTGCGTTTATAGGGAGGCAGGGATCCCGTGAGAGATATGCTATAACACTACACAGGAGATGTGCTGTAACACTACACAGGAGATGTGCTATAATACTACACAGGAAATGTGCTATAACACTACACAGGAGATGTGCTATAACACTACACAGGAAATGTGCTATAACACTACACAGGAGATGTGTTATAACACTACACAGGACACGTGCTATAATACTACACAGGAAATGTGCTATAATACTACACAGGAACTATTTATTACATTAACACAACTCTGCTTCTTTTCGATTACATAAATATTAAACTTTGCACTTGTGGCAACATAGGAATAAGGATTTACAGTTAAATAACATCAAGATCTACAGAAAATAGAGCAATTTAAACGGGAGACAGCTCCCTGATCCACATCTGCTCCAAGCCCTTCTCAATATAATTTCCCCAGCAAGACGATTGGCTTTTAATAGAGAACAGGACATAATTAAAGCAAATGCAGGACGAAGCAGAGCTGGTTGCTGTAATCACAGGGAGCACAGCTGGCCACATGTGCTTTCATTACAGCACCAAAGAACAAAAATGTGTTACGGGCATGATTTTCTCACCAGAAAATCATATCCATCATCTTTACGCAAGAGTAACAACCTTGGTGTAACACCTCTTTATTTGTCTATTGGAGAAGAGCAGTCAGCAAGGATGTAGACGATCGGCGTTCCCGTTGGCTCAGACGAATCACTCTAAATGGCTGGAGTGTCTCTGGGATGGCACCACATACACAGTCACCCTGAGAAATGATACAGAAGGTTATTTTCAAACAGAAACCTTGAATGAACCTCAGCAGTCGAACAGCACATTGGAAATTCATATAGCTTTTCACCCTAGAACTTATAAAAATAAAAACCATGACCACAATTCATTAGTTATCAGCTGTGTTAAACGTTCTCCTTCAAAGCCAAGCGATCCTGCAGACATTACAGTGGCACAAAAATAATCTTGTGAAGTACCAAAGTTTAAACTAAAGCCAGAGGAAGACAGAAAGGAGCCGCATTCATGTGGAGTGTATACCGGGCCCGTGCAGAAATCCATGTTTACTGTTTGGCTGTTTTCAGCATATTTCGCGCCTCTACAAAATGTGAGTGCGTACTCCCCTACAGCCTAGGCTGCTCCATAAATGCCTTTAAAAATATTCAAATTCCTAACATAGCAAATGCATTTTATTTCTGTTGAATCTCAATTTTGAAACTGTATTATGGCCAAGGGGAGATAACATGTCCTACAGAGAAAGCATGTTTTTTACACCTCTACTCTTACTCAGATTGGAGGTTGTGAGGGCAGCATCATTAGTGACAAGCTCCTCATATATTTACCGTCAACATGTGCAAATTGTTTGGGCAGTGTGGGATTAAGTGCAGAAAATTACCTGGGGCTTCGGAAAGCAGAACGTATCCATGGCGGCAGAGGGGGGAATAAACAAGTCTCTTTATGGCTGCTGCCGGGTCTCACTCAATGCACAGGGTGCTGGAAATCATCAGGCTGTCCAAGAAAGGGAGCAAGCATGAGTGTGAGAGCATCACAGCACAACGTGGCTGATGGCTTCAGCCCTTTAGCTGTGCTAGACCTACCACGAAGAATGGGTCAGCACTACGAGCTTACCAACATAACCAAAATTAAAGAAAATACTTACTGAAAATGTAATATCCTATTCAAAATTAATTGGTCTACTGTGAACAACATTATAAAGGAATTAAACTCCAGGTGCTTAAAATACTCATTGAGAGGTGAATATCATTATTCTACACAGGTCCAGGTAGTATGAACATACCTCTAGTTATCATTTGATCACAGGATACAATAAGCTTTCATGTAACATTAATGGTGTGACAGAGAAAAGGACTGATTAATGCAATTTTTACATTTTTCATTATGACACAGGTGCATGTTCTGTTGAATTCCAAAGCAGCACATGACATCTTGACTAAAAATCAGCCAAGTGTTTTGTGCGTTGACAAAGTACTCCTGTGGGCTCTGTCAACTGAATTTTACTTTGAAACAAACACAGGTGGCAAGGAGAGATTTGCTAATATATGGTGAATGGATTAAAAATCCACATGGTTGTTAGGATTGCATATTTTACCATAATGCTCACCAACAACTGGACATCATGTGTTAACACAGCTGCAATTTATCTAAAAGGCAACTGTTCTTGTGTTTAAATCCCGAGTGATGTGTCTCGTCACACCTCCTTTGATGGCACCATCATAATACTGACATAATGATGTCAACAGAGAGAAAAAAAAAATCAGTGGGGTTGGGGAAGAGCAGAAAGCCACAGAGCCCCCAAGCACACCTCTACGGCTTCGTTATCTAACCGAATTATCCAACACATGCTTATTTGTCAAGAGAAATCACCATTTGTGAACAAAAAAAAAAACCCTGGCTGTGGACTTAGGGCAGCATATAAAGGCATTAATCGCTCAAGAATCAAATGAGTGAAAGGTATATACACATTTTATAATATATATACACACACGCAAAACACAGTGCAGGAGAAAGGTGGACTGACAGTTGACAATAATGGAAAAAATAAATCACTTAGCTCTTACTCCACTGAATCATTTAATCACTCCAACGAATCATGCTGATGCTTTAGTGCTTCTGCCAGACAGTGTTCGGTGGTGACTGTACACAAAGAGATCCAAACCTCAGGACAGCGCTAACATGACGGTCCCTCTTGGCCTACTTAAATTGCCTATCTAATGCATTGCTGCTGCAGTTATCACTTAATAAGTCTTGTTGCAATTATAAACATACAGCTGCTCAACCAGATGGCAGCTTCTCTGCTCGGAGGACATCTCGCTAAATTAAATCCAACACAAATGTTCTTTCTACTTTATTATCATGCCAATTAGTTAGAATGACTTTGGTTGGCGTTCCATCATAAAAATTTTTCGTCTGCAGAAAGGAAGAAGGCTTGTACCTGATGTAATCAGATAGGAAAAACCACACTGATTGTTCGACGCAGGTTTTCTGCACACACACACACACACACACACACACACAAATGCTAGCTGTAATGCTAGCATTAAACCAGTCCAAATGACAAATGGTGCTGTGGGAAAAAGTTTGTGTGTTAGTGTTTTGCTTGCTTGTGAAGCGTCTGTTATTCTAATGATTGTTTGTTTGAAACAATACAATCCAGCCTCTGCCTTTATAGGTGCAATAGAAGGCATGTTTGTAACACTGTCAAGGCAAAGTCACAGGAATTCCTGTATCCAAGTGCAGCTGTAACAGTGTTGCCTTGTTTTACCCTCATTCATCCATCCTCCATCCATCCTTTGTCAAACTGCCTGCCCTTTGTGGGGGGCTGGAGTCTATCCCAGCAAACCTAGGTCACAGGACAGGGTACACCCTGGACAGGGTGCCAACTCATCATAGGGTACACACACACACACACATTGTAAATAGAAGGTATTTAGTAGGTGGGAATCAAGGCTCATGCAAACTACTGAGGGACACCATTTTACAAAGTGTAGAGGAAGTAGCCACATAAACAGAGGAAAAGGAAGACAAAGTAAACCTTCATGTTTCAGGAAGCCAGGGTGCTGCTACTGTGTTATGGTTCACTAATGCTGACTGTGGTGTATATGTCCTGGAACAATCTGTAATTCCTTAAGAAAAATGTACATGTTGAATTTGTCATTTTGGTTGTTGTTGCCATAATGTTACTGGCATGTACAGTGGTAAAATATTTATAGTGTTTGGTTGTAATGTAACTTATGATGTTTTGGTTGTGAATGTAAAGTGACTTTTTTGTATGAGGAGTTTTCATCATTCTTACTGAATGACCTGGACCACTTTGCTGTTGCTGTAATTGAGTCTGAACCAGTACACCACCGTTGTGACCCTGTACACCACCGTTGTGACCCAGTACACCACCGCTGTGACTCTGTACACCACCGTTGTGACCCAGTACAGCACCGCTGTGACTCTGTACACCACCGTTGTGACCCAGTACACCACCGCTGTGACCCTGTACACCACCGCTGTGACCCTGTACACCACCGTTATTTTTCCACAATATTCTCTACTTAAAGTGACCTCTATCCATTTTCCATCTTGGTGTTCACAGCAAAGCCTAAACAACCGTCCCTGTAGTGTTTGTGTTTTATCACATCCATACAGTATTTGGCTTCAGTGCCTGTTGTTTGCAGCATACTGCACCTTTCATTCAAAAACACCTGCTTATGCCTTTGTGACCTCACATTAATGCATTTAATGGCCTGTTAGTGGTTATACAGCAAACTACAACAGTGAAAACACAGACACATCCACTCTACTGACCACCTTCAAAATCATTACACCTGCTAAATAACTCCCAACTGGCTGTGTAGCCAGACCCTTCCCAGGCTGCATTTTTTTTAAAACCGACATATAGCAACCAAGTTCCTAACCATAGCCATTTCCTGTGCTTTTAAACACAGGTCAGATGGGCATGTATTACATGAAAGAAAAAGCTGTGCAGTACACAAGCCTTTTTCTGGATCTTTTCATTCTACATAAACAGGGCCAGCAAAGTCTTTCTACCCATTATATACTCTATTCTACACTTATTACAAATGTGTGCAATTCAGTCAATTTCTTTATTAGCATCTTGGGAATATGGCAGGTAGCAAACCCAGTGTGCACATATCCAAATAAATACCAAACATAAAAAAAAACATCTGAACATAATTATGAAGTTTTACATGTACAAACTTCACAGCTCCAAAATACGAGGTATAATGTTAAATATTTAGTACTTTGTTTCAACCAAACACTCCTCCCTGTCTGTCTGTGGTGTTACTGCAAACATTAGTGTTACAACAAGGACGTGCACTCCGAGAGAATGAGTGCATTTAGGACATGTTTTAAAGGTCCAGCCACTGTTCGATGCTCACTCTTCACCAGCTTTCAACACAAACTGACACAACTCAGAAAACAGCTAATGTAAGGTTGAATTTCAGAAAGACGTATTCTTCCTAAATATGGAGCACAGTACATCTTGCCTGCTTTGTGAGACTCAGAAATAGCTGTGCTCATGTATGCTCACAAAAGAAGTGAGCAGCCTGTGATTTCTGCATTGACAGCACAACGCGGTCATGCCGTGGCCACACTCGTCACCTACAGACGCTGCTGAGTGCAGAAACATTGTGAGCAGCCGGAGAAGTTATTTATTTCTCAAGCCTCAGAAACCCTGTATAACTCGTACTAAATTCCCAGCCTACATACTGTTTACAACCTTTGATTTTATGTTCTTGTAAAAGCTTTTGACTTTAACTTTTTACCAAGTCTTGTTTTATTCTTAGGTAGTTGTTCCTGTATATTTTTGCCTTTAAAAATTATAAAGCAGAATTTTCATAATTTGCAAGTAACATTTTAAAATATTTCTGCTTCAAGAAACCTATTTCAATTTATTTCATTTACTTAAAGCTGTAAGTATTGAACGTAACCCTAAATGTATCCCCAGACTGAAACAGCAAGATAACCAGTGCTGTAGAGTACAGTGGCTGGTTGTGTTTTTCCTAGGCTGGTGCAGATGCCAATGTGGCTCAGACTGGCACTGAGAACAGATCTGAGGCAGGCACACAGACCACCTGCTGCCCAGAGGACAATGCAGAAATCGAACACAACAGGTCACGTCTTGCGATCAGACAGACCCTGCAGAAATCTATCACCACTGAAGCTGGAAAAACTTAAATCTGTGTTGTTATGGCTGGGAAACACAAAAATAAGAGGTGACTTTTTGTTTAAATTTAGAAACAGAGACAGAGAAAATGTTCATGGGACATCTAGTATTGCCATTTATAAATCCACATCCCAACACCAACTATACATATATATATATATATATATATGTATATGTGTGTGTGTGTGTGTGTGTGTGTGTGTGTGTGTGTGTGTGTGTATGTGTGTGTGTGTGTGTGTGTGTGTGTTCACAATATACCATCTTCTATATTAAGGTTTCAGCACTTGTTATGTAGACTTCAAACACCTTCGGTGTTCAGTACCTACTGCTTTGCAGTCCGGCTTCAAGTAACATAAAGTGACAAGGAGAATTTTGACAAGATGGTATTGAGAGAGCAGTCCGCCTTAGTCACCGCCCGTGCCCCTGTGTGCCTGAGTGCCAGCTCTGCTTCCTTGGCCCCAAGGTTCACACAGCTGCCTGTTACACTGGGAACTCAGGGAGGGCCTCAACGTGCACACCATGGGGAGCTGGCTTTCAGGGAGCCCTTTTAGTGTCACTCAGTATATAGCTTTGACTCTGAGAAGCTCACTAAAGGAAATAACAAACACTGTATGAAGCCATATGTTATTTAGTCCACCTTTTAAATTGTAATATTCATTTCACTTCAAACTTTGATCTAAACTGGGACAGACATCACTGTGACATTTGCTTATTTCTCCAGTACAATGCAAAAACCCAGTTTGGATCAAAAACTACTGGTGTACCAGATAATAATGTGTATTTTGTACTTCAGCTATGGTAATACACAGACACACAGACAGACAAACAGACACACACACACTCACTCACATCCATGCACCCCCTCTCAAAGGAAATTGGCTTCCTGCCAAGCACATTATTAACCTAATAATGATTCTGTAACCAGAGAGGGGAAAAGCCTAAATATAAATCATTTAAAAGAGAACTGGATACAGCAGGAATGATAATGAGGCCATGTTGTTCAGAAGTGAGGATGTCGCAGTCTTCTCGACTGAGCGTGCTTTTCCAATTCCTGCAGCTGTTTAATTTCACAGACTCAGTGGCAACAGGACAAAGAAACTATTTTTTTACTTAATTTTGGAATCCAAGATCCAACAAAAACAGAATTTAAGCTCTACACACACACACACACACACACACACACACACACACACACACACACACACACACACACACACACAAACACACACA
>JABJVR010000016.1:558917-584174 GCA_025773905.1 Chitala chitala
ATAGCAATATAAAAACACCAAAAAAAAAACACAAGTAAGTTTTTATAAAATATGTGAAAAATGCAAAAATTAAAGCTAAAAACCCCAACCCAAAAAAAAAAAAAAAAAAAACATTTTCAAGCTGGGACACAGTCCATGCTAATTGGGGGATGGGGGGGTATCAGTCACCAATATAAAAAAAAAAACAATTTTCACATGAATTAGTTGTAAATCTTACAAGCCAAGGAGTTGGCAACATGACTGAGCACATGTCCAACACTGAAGGTTCAGGACTGTGTGGTGATATAGGAGTGTTAGTGTCGCCCAGAGATCCTGTCAGAGCTTAACACATTCATAATGGAACATGACAAGCCAATAACCTAAATCATTAGACATTTAATGAGAAGAACACAAAAGACAGGCATGCCAGCCATACATGCTTTTATACACATAGGTTGTGGTATGAAATTTTGTCCCTTCCAGTTTTTATTTTCGGTTGGGGGAGTATCATAACTCAGATGGAAGGCCAGAAAGGCACTTTCAGTTAATAAGCTGGGAGACAACAGCACCTCTTATAGCATCATACCAACAGTAAAACCTGGACACTCTTAATTTTAACTGCACATATTTATGTCTTAAAAACATAGTTTCATATGAAAGGTTTTATTTGCAGTAATGTACGTGCACAATTGTGATAGCTAAGCGATTGTGTTCTCACATATTTCAAAAAGGAAAAATCTACAGCATGTGTTCCACATTTAATGAGAAATTACTGAATTTTTAAAATGCTTCTACATTAAAAAGTCTGGTGAAAAGAAATTAAAAGCATTAAAGCTCCAGTTTTTCTTTTTTTACTGTTTTAATACTGTATTTTAGGTGGCACGGTGGCATGGTGGTTAGCACTGTTGCTGCACACCTCCAGGCCTGGGATTCAATTCCTGCCATGTGTGTGGAGTTTGCATGTTCTCCCTGTGCTTGGTGGGTTTTCTCTGGGTGCTCCGGTTTCCTCCCACAGTCCAAAGACATGTAGGTTAGGTTGATTGGTATGTCCAAATTGCCTGTTGTGTGTGCCCTGTGCTCTAGGATGGGCTCCAGGCTTCCCTGTGACCCTCACTAGGAATAAGTGGTTAAGATAATGGATGGATGGAATACTGTATTCTTTGTCACATTTTTGCACTAGAAAAAGAATAAGTCATGGATGAACAGTCTGTAGTAAATGTCTTGTTTCAGTATTTGCTTGTAAATGCTAATAGAATTAAATGCTTTTCACAAGAATACTTGTACTAGCTGATATATAGAACATACCAGCAGTCTTAGAAATATGGTCAGGATGTTTGAAGGCTAAGATGCAGAGCAGTAATTTCATCAGTCGATAAGCAGGCACGTTGTTACAAGTGACGCCATGCAGAATTCCTCATGTACATATTCATGTACAATTGTTTTCTGAAAGGTATGATAATCAACCCAGACCTCCAATCATGTTATCAATACAAAGCAGCTCAAATTTACAGAAACAAGATAACAGCTACAAATGCAGTTACAAAGGTGAGCTGTGTTAGGTACTTTGCCAATTAGCAGCATGTGCCACCAGTAAAAATGCTCTGACAGTTAGTGCCTTTGGGAAGCAACTAACAGAACTATGAAAAGCTAGATGCTGCAGGTGGGGCTCGAATTGCAGGTGCATCAGTCAAAAATGTATAATACAAAAGCTGCAGAATTATTGAATGTGTCACTGGGATCAATCTAAAAAATAATAGCACATGTCAGACATGGACAAAGTGCGCTAGCTTAGAAAAACAGCACAAGGTCACGAAAAGGGGCAGACAGACAATTAACATTAGTGGTAAGTTCCATAGAAGTACAGTGCTTTCTTAAAACTTGGCATAGAAGTGAGTTCATAGCGCTATTACAATCTGGTGAATTTGACAAAGCTGGAATTTATGGCAGAGCTGCCATTTTGAAACTACTTTAGAAGAAAGGCCAGGACATAAAGGAGCACTATGGGGTGTAAGGAGCACCAGGGCAGATCAATGAAAAAGGTCAGGTGGGCTGCTGGTTTGTGTTTTACCATATCTCCTACGCCCATATTTACTGCTGTGCTATTGTCATGTCCAGCACATGTAGTGGCTCACCTTGGCCACTAGGTGCTACTGTTTCTTCCTTTTCCCCCACAAGTGCACATTGCTTGTCACTTGAGGCTTCAGAGTTAATTATATCATCACTATCACCTGTGTCCCAGCATCCTCTCGTCTCTATTTAAACCCTTTTCTGAGTTTAGTCCGTTGCCAGTTGTTGTGAGTGTAAGTTGGTGTAAATCTTGACCGTGTTTGTTGCGCTGTCTTATTTAATGTTCCTTAGCCCTCTGTATTGTCTCCCTGCTGTCAAATAAACCCTTATGTGAATAAACTCAACCCTTGCCTCCACTCCTCAGTTTCCCGAATCACGACAGGTATCCCTCAAATCGGTTCTTTAAAGCACTTTAGAGTAACTTCTCATCCCTGAAGGTCACAGAAAAAAAAAACTCTCCCCAAAACACATTAAATGCAAGATGCATATTGTAATATTGTAATATACAACACAAAATTAAATATTTTATCAATGATGTAAAACAAAGCCCTTCAGTTGCTGATCCAGCGAGTGCCTCACTGAAAATTATGGAACAAGACATAAACTGCTTTCTGATAAAATCAAGCTGTGTATAACAGAAAGCAAATTTTGCACAATATAGAGCTTGTAAAGAGTTTCACAAGATGAACAGATGTATGTATAAAACCGCATTTCATGGACTGCAAATAAGAGTCACCCACACTCAGTGAGAGCGTGAAGGGAAGACATTCAAAGGTAGCCCACAATATTGTGAAACTAGTGCACATCTCACATAAACACTCGAATATCGTGTACAAAGTGTATCTGACCAGCCATCTGAAAACCTAATTTCATTTTTTCATTAGATATTTATGCCTGAGGACGCTCTCATGTGAAGTGTTATTACACAGAAAACAGAAGTGAAGAACACCAGCTGCAATGAGGAAAGACGCGTGTTAAAAGTCACTGCAGTGTACAGACGCATTTGAAAAACTGACATCAGGAATGGAAATAATACAGTCAGCCTCACTTTTGTATTTTTTTTTAATTGCCGACATTAATTTATATCATCGCTGACCTTTCGGTGCATGGCAAAACACATCAAGATTATTAATACCACGCAGTCTTAGGTCACAGAGAAGAGCTTCCATTAGAGATGATTCAATTTAGAAATGCATTACTGCATGTGAAATAGTGTTTTTAAGTGCATACATGGCTGTAAAAGGACAACAGTCTCTGCCCTCTCTGTTATAATGTAAATCTAACAAGCACTTCACACCAGGGTGTAGTTAAATTTTCATTAGCTTTAGGTATTTATTCATCTTTGTGAGCTTTTAAAGGTGGATAACACAAATATGGATTATCCACGTGTTTTTTTTAAATGTATTTTATTAAACCACATAACTTATATTTTTATTTATTTTTTATAGCATGGAGTCACCGCATCATTCATCCATCAGTCCATTTTCAATAACCATTTATTCAATTATAAAAGCATTAATCAGAAACCTATCCCAGGAAGCCCAGGGCTAAAGGCAGGATATGTAGTAACAGAGAATCCTTTCATCACCTTGTGAAGTCCGCTCTATGGTTTTCTGATCCCATAAGACTTCCACCAAAAAACTATGAATACAAATGCATCAATAGTTCTCCTCATTGCTTACCATAATAAGCAATATATAATCTCTCCAACACAGCTGACATATCCACAGATTTTTACGATGCAGAACATCCACACTGACAACAGGCAATTTAACATGAGTTTATTACCTTTCACCAGGCCGTGATGAATGGCTTTCTAAATAATAATCAAAATACAGGCAACCCAAAGTCAATCCAGTAACTGAATCCAGTCACAAAATTTTGTTCCAATAGTCTTTTATGAAAATATAAACAGAATTTGGCAACTTGAAAATAAAACCTACAATGAAATTTTGGATTTGCAAAAAAGGTTGTCATGCCTGAGATTGCCATGATGAAGTCAAAAAATAAGAAGCTAACACCTTCAGATGCTTTAGCCTGTCTTTAGCCTGGCAATAATTAAACACATTAACTGCAATCTGAACAAACCATGCCAGGCTGCTTATACTAAACTGACGACTTTACAAAATAATTACAAACACCAAATACCTTCTGTGTGTGAGGCTTGTGTGTGCCCTGGGCTGCCTGGGAGAGGATGCAGGCCTCCCATGACACTGTACAGGACAAGCAACTGGGTAATGGATGGATTTTAATTTACAAAACACAGTAATACACCTTCATAACATCCTTTACTAAAATTTGTGCTTGAAGTGCACAGAAGGTTTCAGTGATGACATGAAAAGGCTGCAGATTCAAGACAATAAAGATAATTTGTAGCACATTAGTATCTTTTCATTTCTTATTACTTTTAAACACCATTTCCACACAAAATTATTGTGATATAGATCAAAAGAAAATCCGAGGTACTTATATACAAAAACATCAAGCACTGCAATTACTACCAAAAGCGTAATACAGAAATCTGGGGCAATAAACCAAAAAACTAGTAACTAAATTGAAGAGTGGAAATGAGTCTAGTATGTTAGGCTGGTTTTGAATGGTATCACATTTTAAAACTGATTTAACAAATCAAGTCCAGCATGTCTTATTATAAAAATTAATCCTTATTTTGACAATATATTCTACCTAATACTCTGTCAATTTGAGTCAACCTATGAAATTACAGGGTAATGTTACATTTTCAAAGCAGGTTCACTAATTCTGATATAAATTATGCACCTACAACAAATTTAATGGACATTTTGGCTTAATTGTTGAATAACTACAAAAAAAATAAAGCCAGTAGGATAACAGATTTAAAAATCACAAATTAATGGAAAACAACAAACAAGTTAATGTGTACAAAAGGTGAAAAAAGAATTGCAGGTAATTCCAGCTGTGTTATCCCTTTGTGACTGTGACTCACCTGTGTTTCAGGTATCTGCAGGTACATCAGGCGTGGGATTCCATCTGTTTACCACATTCTCTTTAGACACTTTAGCTGATGTAACAATGCAGTGAACAGTCTCCTGTAGCATCCTTTACATTAGTGACCACTTTCATCTTTCTCACTTTACCATTTTAACAGCCAATAAAAGTGTGTTCAGTACTGTATGGGCAGCCCGTCATGTTTAGTACTGTATGGGCAGCCCGTTGTGTTCAGTACTGTATGGACAGTCCATCATGGTTCCCCCTTACAATACTAATCATTATTACATTTATGTTGATACTGATTGTAACAGCTTTTTGTCAATTATATTTACCATCCGAGTCTCTGATTCATACTCCTTAAAAAAATGTTACAACTGTACGGTTTTATTTTGCTAAGGCTTTTTGTAGTTTAGGTAAACAAACACTGCCTCTACATCTGCCTGGAGCATCCCAATAATAGCCTCATTTTCAATTTTAGTTAGTTTTACATTCCATTTTCAAGATGCAATCATACAACTCATGAAAGTTTTTGCAAACTGCATTTTAATTTGCAAACACTAAACATTTTTAAAGCTATTTTAAATTGCTTATACTTCTAAACACCTCTGTAGACAGTTGTTAAAAGTAATGGGAAAAAACCACAGCCATAAAGTAAAATGGCAGGCACTGGTGCAGAATAAACGAGAAACCAAAAGCGGCTAACGTGGCACGGTTGTCTTGTGCACAACGGGGTCTCTTAATTTAGATTCTTTTAGGGAGGGCTTTGCTGGGGTCTAGGGGCCATGTTTGTTTGGTTGTTTTTTTGCCAAGGAAAGATGTAATTGTCTGTCAGAAGGATGCTTTTTGGCCAGCCACAGTGTGTGCCTCTGTTTGTGTGTGCTGCAGCAGACTGGGGGGAGGGGTAAATATATAGTGTCAATAAAAGCCCAGAGGATTGGCCACAGGCCCGCTTTTGGGGGGTGGGGGCAGTGAGGAGGAATTCCGGCCCTTTGGCACGGGGTCTCCTGATTCCCTTGCACCCTCCGCAGGGCCCCTCTTCTCTCCGTATGTACAAACAATGAGAGAACACAAACAATGGCTCACTCTCAGCGCTGAATGAATTCTTTGGTCAAGCACTAAATCTCTTTTGACAGAAACACAGCCCACACTTGTTCCTCTCAAGAGTCTGATCCTGCTGGCATGGAAATAATGAACGCTGGTTCTGCACTAAACCAAAAACTGCCGAGATGGACTTTTGCACACAAATTGCCCTAAATAATGACACTGGAAAAGGTGTGTACTCTCAACCAGTCCCCCTGTAACCTGAAAACAGGGATAGATAGATAGATAGATGTTTGATCTGCAATCTGCACCTTGAAAAACACTTCTTGTGTCAACATGCTAATGACACAGGCAGAGACCTGCACCAATCACATACTTTTGAAATAATCGCTGAACTCTTTCTATATTAAGGTGGCTAACCATCTGGACAAATGTCGCCGCCCTAGTGACAGCTTTGTTACAGTGCATATACTCACTTTTGATGACTCCACTATAGCACAATGCCCTGGAGGAGTGACAGCAGTAATGAGGCCCAACATCCACAAACAGAAAGTATGCAAGCTGCTTAGAGTCCCTCACGTCTTGCAGCTCTGACAGGGAAGCACTGCATAAGAAAAGGGCTGTAAAAGAGAGAGAGAAACACAGTGAGACAGAGAGAGAGAGAGAGAGAGAGAGAGAGAAGTGGGGGCAGGACTCAGTGCTTAACACTGCCTTTCACATTCTTATTTAAACATTCAGTCCAAGTAAGCCCTCACGATACAGAAAGAATGCTGTTAACCAGTTCCAGCTTTATTTTGAAGCACCACATTCACCTGGGAGCAGAGCAGCATCTACTTTTAGTATGAGTGACAGCTGACAGACCCACTGCCCCATACATGTCCTCTTGTTCAATGTCCTCAGAGGACCCGTGACAGCCCCATGCAACAACAGGATTTAGTATAAGCACAAATGTCTGCTCACGTAAAAACCTCAGGGTGGCTTACAGACGTAGCTGCATCTTTACAGTTATTTTCTAACCTTCTATTTCAGAGGTAGGTGTAAAAGAAAGGAAAAGATAATAATAATATGAGCCATATGTGATGTGTAAATACACACTTGGTGATCGTGGCAGTTTTAATTTATGGAAAAGATTTGTGCTCTTGCTCAAGGAGCCACCCATTGTGGCATCTGTCGCAGTTGGATTCCAGAAGGATCCGGAGACAAATAAGTACCACAGAGACTGGCTCACAGCGTCTTTAATGTTAATGTACCAGACATGACAGAGTACTGTACAATTCTGGGATTACACAATAATGATTCATTGTTTTTCCGTAATTATAACTGATGAATGGAATGCTAATAAAAAATAATGATTTACTAAGAATGAACATGACTTGTTTTAATTCAGTCACCTGGACTTGCTTGGAAAAACAGATTATGTAAACATTTAGCACCCAGAGTATGAAGTTGTTAATTTTCAACCTTGACAATAAGGTTTGGACAATAATTTACCTCCTGGCATATGTGTAAAACAGCTATACTAGATACACTAATAGAAAAACATTATGCCTTTGAAATTGCCATTGCTTAATTTGTATAACAAAGAACCACAGACCACAGGAGACTGCTTATCCCTCCCTGTCTGCCCAAAATCACCTGGTCATTAGGAGAATAAAGCTTCTTCAAAACAGGTGAATTAAACGTCCAAAACCTTTCTCTTTCTTATAATGTGTTTTCTCTAAGGATTTTAAAAGCCTATACAGTTTCCACCTTCCAGTTGAGGGAATATTTTTCTGCAGAGCACTTGTGCCTACCCTTTCCCTGGCCCCCTTATTTGGCTTTTGTTTCGCAGCAGCTGTTATCGTGCTTTTTTTGGTCAGCTGTGATTGCTCGAGGCAAAACAGGAGCAGATGGTGTTTTGCTATGCATGAATGGAGCGTTAGAGGAGCTTGGACTGAATAGGCCAAGTCTGAATGGTGTCAATGCAGCACCTGCCCCCTTAGCAGTGAGAACACATCATAGTAGTATGATCTGTCTCAGTTTCCTGCCGTCAGATGGAGAGAAATGAGGAGGGAACCTTGTTGGATTTTGTCCATACTGATTGATCTTCCTAAGAGCACTGGCATAATGTAGTATACAGTCAATTTGAGTTAATTGGATATGACACAGCATGAACATGTAATCTATCATTCTGCTCTCTTGGTGCACTTTATCAGTTTTGTTGCCATGGCAACATGTGAGCCAAGTAATAGCTTACATAAATAGGCTAAGTAAGTTGGCATACAAAGCTATTTCAGAGCTGATTTTTTGCGAAGAACAAAAAGCCAATGATACACGGATGAAGGGAATTTAAAAGAGACAATAGTACTAAATAAGCATGATCTTAAATGGAGCAATAAAACACTTTTAAAAAGAAAACAAGAAACACTGAACCCTTTACTCTGTATTGTTGAGTTGAATTACAGCTCAACTGACCGTAAGGAAGTTACAGCAAAATTCTATTTTACTGCAGTACAAATTTACGATATATATATATATATATATATATATATATAATAACAATAAGAGATTTGTTGTTTTGCTGTTTAATTTCTTGGAAATTAAAGGTCTTGAACATCATGTTTTAGCAATAATGAAACCAGAACTGATGTCTAAAATCTTAATGTTTTTCCAAATCAGCTTTTTTGAATGCTTAATTCTCATGATGGGAGCCCACAGAGGTGTAAAATGTTTGGCAGCCGCTTTCAGGGTGGCACGGAGGAGGGCTGTTTCCCTTAATGTACTGATGGAACATTGTTTTTCCTGACTCTTTGACCTTTCCTGAAAGCTTGCAAACAAGCATCTATTCAGCAGCTGTAATGAGGAAGGAGACCAGCATTGCCTAACTATCAAGGAGCAATTATGTGAATTGTTTCCAAAATGTAATCAATCAACTGCACTTTGACCAACTGGTCACAGAGCCAAAACCAGAGGGTGGGAAATCGTAACGATGACTGGTATCATCCCAGCATTTTCTGTTTTGGTACATAAATAGGGCCACAGCTCAAACCAAGAGTTATACAAAGTGCTGAGTAGGAACACAGTGATAACAGTTACTTGATTTCTAAAGGCGAGATTAAAAATCACCATAATGATCTCACAAGAAGTAAACTGACTTTGCTAAAATGGCCACAATCCTAGAATAAGTTAAGAACTCTAATTTTTTTTTTTCCGCAGTAAATAAAATAGCAAGCAGTGGCTGTGGTACTGCAAACATCGTGCAGAAAAAGAGAAAGATGTTTTCTGTGTGCTGTACTAAGGGGCACTTGGAATAAAATCTATTTTTGAGAATGAGTGCCAGAAAGATGCCCCTGCCAAATTTACACCATCTTCAAACCTGTTTGTTTGCTTGTTACTTTGTTTGTTTTATCACAAAGCAGGAACTTGGTTTTATTAAATAAAAACAAAAATACAGCTTGTTACCAGTATTAAGGCATTTTGTTAGTAGCAAGGGTTCAGAATGGCTTTCGTTGTACTGAGTGTCAACATCAGAAAAGCCAAGGTGTCATTACAGGTATTCAGGGGCAGATTGAATGTTTCCAACATAAGTAAGTGATGGTTAACTTCCACTTTAAATGAACTCAGAAGTCAAACAGTAATGACATTGAAATTTAAATTAAACAGGCAGTTTAATAAATAATTAATCCTTCTATCCTTCAAAAGATGAAACAATGTGGAAATGATCCGCAGTAAAAGCTGTGTTTTGCAAAAGCCATAGAGTTAGTGATGAACCGGTGGAGACAGAAAGCCATAGAGACATGGCTGCAAATATGGATCTCAGCCAAACCTGAACCCAACCCAATGCAGTGTGCTTCAGGGGTTAAAACTCATTTCATATGATTCACTGATTAGGCTTTAAATCAAAATAGGTATTTGTCCTTATCAGTACAAATTATTAAAAAAGACCAAGTCATTCACGCATAAAAAACACCTGCTGTCTAACTTGATTTAACACAAATACTTTTGTCACTTGGCCAATGTCCACACAGCTCCTCAGCTGGCTTAGGGCTGCAGCACAACAGATTCATGTAGTGATGCATATTATGTAACTGATTGACATAAACAGTTTGGCTAGTGACAAGCTAATCTTTAAAACTAAGCTTCATTTAGTCTTTAATCTATATTATTATTATTATTATTTCTACAATGTGATGCTCTGCTATGGGCTGGTATGGGTGTCCCCTGCCTTGCACCCTAGGCTGCCTGGGATAGGCTCCAGGCCACCTACATCATTATACAGAGTAAGCAGTTCTATACTGTATGAATGTATGGGTGGATGGATGGGTGAATAATGGTATGAAATCAAATTTTGGTACTTTTCTTATTTAGTCACTAGCCCAAAATATCTGTTAAAAACAAAAGCACAGATAAAACAAATGTAATATATGGAAGGAATTATATAACTCATCTTCTCTTTGATAACAAGCAGTTAATGAGAAATCTCTATTGGCCAGGCATAGCAAACAGGAATAACTAACACAGGAGCCAAAGGATTTATTAATTCTGAAACAGAGCACCTTTGTGGTCACTCTTTCTGCACGCTGTGTTAAACCACAGCACCACACTTAGGGCAACACATTTTCAATATCAGTGTCCTTCTGACCAGGTGCTCATAACAAACTCTGCCAAATACCATGAAAGGGAAGGGGGAAAGGAAGGGAAAAGGACTACACATACACACAGATGATTACGCATACACACTGATGACTACACATACTGATGACTATACATACACACTGATGACTACACATACATGCTGATGAATACAGATACACACTGATGATTACACATACACACTGATGACTATACATACACACTAATGACTACATATACACAGTAATGACTACACATACTGATGACTATACATACACACTAATGAGTACACATACATGCTGACGAATACAGATACAGACTGATGATTATACATACACACAAATGACTACATATACACAGTAATGACTACACATACATACTGATGACTACATATACATGCTGATGAATACATATACACAGTGATGATCACACATACACACTGATGACTATACATACTGATGAGTACACATACATACTGACTATACATACATACTAATGGATACACATAACTAAAAATACATACTAATACAAGTAATCAACCAATGAGAGGTTTTTAGGTCCTTGTGTACAGGAACCATAATTGGCAAGGGGAACAGGCCCCAAAACTCAAGGTTTTGCCTTCTCCACAATTTTTTGTCATTTGTAGATGTACTTCCTGCACCCATAGTTGGGATAAGTACCTCCCAATCCTGGTCAGTGTGACTATTTTTAATGGTATTTAAAAACATCCCTTCCACTGGCTCCATTAAATATGATTTCTATAATTGGATTTGAGCAGAAATGTAGATGAAATGTTTAAATAACTGCACTCACTGTGCTTACAAATGACATTAACCCTAAATGAGTACACCGAGCAAATACAACACATACCAGAAATCACTGTTCAGTATGCACTGAAACTCAAAGTTAGCCACATGACCGTGGCATGTTCACTTTAATCCTCATTTGAATGTACATTTAAAGACAGTACACTTCTAGGGCTGCCATGACCCACATGCTTACTAAACGAGCTTTCAGAGATGCTCTACACAGCATAATGCTCAGCAGTGACTCACTCAGAACGCGGTCATTGTGTTCACTTGCAAAGCATAAAAGGAAAAATAAGCCTGCTGTTTGCATTGCATTGTGCCATTATGTTATATTTGTTTTCCACTAAAATCCACCTCGAGTGTGTTGCCATGACAATACACTGATCATTTCTAGGCTCAAATGTTCTTATCACTTGCATTACAATGTTTTTGCAGTAGAGACAAAGCATAAATATTCCCCCCTGTTATTCGGAGGCTGGATGGCATTGACGAATAAACTAAAAAAAATGTGTGGGGGGGGGGGGTGCTGGATGTGACCCAAGCTCTCAGCAGGAGCAGGTGCAGGGAGCCAGGGGTTGGTGTGTGCGTTTGTAAGGGACACATGTTAATTAAAGACGGGCAGAGGGGCTGGTGTGCTTCCACCACAGCGGCCCAGACGCCAGCTCTGTGCTCTTGGGTCAGGGGCAGCAGGCCCATTGTTTCGTCCACATTGTATCTGTGCACTGAGCAGGAAAACTCAGCACTAAAATGCAGTCATCAAAAATCCATACAGCTTCCGCCGCAAGATCTCCTTCCCCCATCCTTAATGTTTTTCTGTTTATTCAAAGGAAATGAAAAGAAGCAAATAACTGCACAACACAGAGGATATAGATCATGTGCTAGCAGAACGTCATTATACAAAACTATCTCGGCACAATTAAAACCTTATCAGCATTTTATACTGAGAGACAACATGCATAGATGCAGATAAACTTGGCATTCTTCTGTAAGTATGCAATACAATGGAGCTTCAACAGAGCTGAGTGAATTAGACAAAGCAGGAATGGAATCTGTTCAATTTGCTGTTAAATTAGACAGTGGGAAAAAAAAAAACATTAAAACATTGTGGAATTATTACTTACTGCTCCAGTCAGCAAAGCACATTACAAAAAAAAAATACTGCTGTAATATGTTGTGGTTTTAATTAGTAAAATTTATGTGAAAAGCTTAACCTTTTATCAAATAACTTCTGAGCCATATTTATATGCGTTATGTATAGCTGTATAGTGTTAGGGAAAAACGGGTATTATTAAAGTTTTTTACGGCACATTTCTTTAGAATAAGGAACGCAATTTCTTTCGCAGCAGCATTATTGTCTGTTTTTAAATCTTGCACTTGGTAGTCATGGACACCCACTTCAACATTCCCTGCCCAGCCCCTCCCACCCCCCACATTAACATTCAGGTCATGCACAGCACTTGCTGTTTAAATTTTCATTTGATCATAAGCAGTTTAAGATTGTTGCCAGCTTTTATGTGTGGTTTCCTACAGACCCATCTCTCAACAGCCTGTAACATCTGTGCAAGGAGAACCTGCGTTTTCACACTCACACGCATGCACACAAACAACAAATAAATATAGTGGTCATTAAAAGAACAAGCAATTGATAAATTAAATCCAACTGTATGTGAGTACTTTGATGTTGCATGCTTATTTCTTATGTTGTTCGAAAGAGAAAATAAATACCAGAGAAAAAAAAGACAGGCCAGTTTTTTTTTTCTTCTTCTACATTTGCAGTGTAGATTTATGATAATTAGTGTTTGGCATTCTTGCTTCCCTCACTAGCATGTTCCTGGAAGAATGAGAACATCTAGTGGATGTGTGTAAAAGGTAGGGCTTGTGACGCAAACAATAGCAACATAAGGAGAGACCGAGCTGCTGTGCTGTACTTGTTCAGCATGTGTTCGTAGCTTTGTTCAGACACAGGGAGTCTGTGAACATGCAGTGCACTGCAGTAGTGCCAGATGTGGTCCAACAGTCGTGTTAGTGACCCCCCCCCTCGTGTGAGCAGCTATCTGTGAAGCACACCAGTGTTCAGATATAGCCTGACAGTCGTGTTAGCGACCCCCCCTCGAGTGTGAGCAGCTGTCTGTGAAGGACGCCAAAGTGTTCAGATGTGGCCTGACAGTCGTGTTAGCGACCCCCCCCTCGAGTGTGAGCAGCTGTCTGTGAAGGACAACATGTTCACAGCTCACCATCACCATCACCTTTTCAAAGGGAAGCTAAAAAAGTTTTTGTGATTATCATCTTTAATTTCAAACAATGAAACACAAAGAAATACATAAAACTCAGTACAAAATTATTGTTAATATATTAGTAATGAAACATTTCATCACTTTTTTTAAAACTTTGTGACCAAATTAAAATGAACAGCTGAATGACACTATGCTCATAAAGAGCGTAAAACAAGATTTTTTGTTTTTTTTTTCTGCTGAAATAACTTTATTCTAAAGACAGGTTTTAAAAGCAGTTCTTTCCTCTGTATGTGAAATACAAACAAGCTGCTGCTACTGGAACTCAAAAGCAAAGCGCAGCACAGCAGAACTAGAAGACCTATCAGTCCACAGGTCATGTTACAAACGTCCTAATGGTTCACAAATGTAACCTATACAACATCATGAGATATGACAACATACATTTTTCACGTATTTTTCTTTTAGACTTTAATTACAGCCCGACCCCCCTTCCTAGTTGACGTGTCAATAAAACCAAGCGGAGATGCGCCCGCCTCCTGGCATTTAACACCTTCCTTGTATCAAGGGCTCACATTAAAATATGTCCATTTGAAACACATAATTTACATTTTCCATAAAATATTAACTTTTTTACACAAAATAAAAAAAATAGAAACAATTTATCAGTCTTAAAACTCTGAGGTAAAGACAAAATCCATTATCTTTTGAGAACTGTTTGCGTGTTCAATAATTTTGGAAACATTTTTTGGGGAAGAGAAGCTGGGTGGATTTCACCCTTCTCTGTACATTAGCAGTTGATTGCCATTACAGTTTAAAGACATCTACAAAATGACTATACAGCAGTTTGAAAAGTGCTGTGTGGTCCTCAGCGGAGTGTGAGTTTCAGCATCCCTCTTTCCCGTTGTGTTGTGTGATTTCTTTTCACCCACTGAAAACAAAATCCAGCACTAAAACTGGCAGAGCAGAAACTGGATGAGCACAAGGCTTAAAATGTAAAGATGTCACAGTTGTCAAAAACATGGGTCTGTTTGCCAAATTATACTTGAAAAATTACACTTCCTGTTAGCAGTATTTTGAATTAATTCCAGTAATTCCACTGTATTTAAAAAGAAAGAATTTTTCCATCAAGGTAAAGGTCTGTCCACAAAGGGATCTAGTTCCTAGGTATAAAGTCAAAAGACTTCAGTTTGACACAAGCCTGCATGAGTGCAGTACTCCACCCCATAAACAGAGCTTTCCCGTTAAATAAGAGGGCACGTTTGCCCCCATGATTCAGCGTCCCAAGACAGGTCCATAAGGAGGAAACTTAAAGAAGAACCAAACACAAACTAGCAGAGAGAGTCTGCTCGCCTTCCCAACAAATCACATTGTCACACCGACAGTTCTATTTCAGAGCGGACCCATTCATAAGCAGGTGTCTGCATATCTGTCAACAGCAACAGACAGGTACCTATGAAACATGGCAGTCCTCACACACCTCTTAAGTGCAACTTAGAAGAGCAGCTGGGATGGTGCTTTTGTGATGCTTCCGTTTCTCGCGAGCGGCTCTTTAGTGTCAGTAGATGCTGACCTGGGACAGGACCTGGGCGTGAGCCTGTACCTGGGAGGCCAGCTGCAGTGTGGCTGGGGGAGGGCTGCCAACAGGCTGGGGTGGTACGCTGGGGGAATGCTGGGGGGGGGAACACCGAGGCTGGTGTGACGGCGCATGCTGATGCTGCAGCTGCTGTTGGAGCTGCTGCTGGTGCATGTGCTGCACGTGCTGCATGTGCTGCAGCTGCAGGTGGTGGTGCTGCTGCTGCAGTTGCTGCTGCAGATGGTGCTGGAAGTGCTGCTGCTGCTGCATGTGCTGCTGCACCTGCTGCCGATGGAGCTGCTGGTGCTGCAAGTGCGGCGACTGCAGGGGCGGGCTCATCTGCGGCATCACCCCCGCCGTGGCCTGGGCTCCGCCCGCCAGGGACCCTCCGGCACCCATCTGACCCAGCAGCTGCGAGGACAGGGTGGAGGGGGCGCTGTGGGGCACAGACAGCACAGTGGGGGCCACGTGACCACTGGTCAGTCGCATGTGCAGCGGCTTGGGGGTGATGGTGCGGGGCAGGGCCTGTTGTAGGGCCTGTGCGGCCACAGACACGGAGGGGTGCTGGGACAGCGCCGTGCTCAGCATCAGCGAGGGGGACAGGTTTGTGGAGGCCAGCGTCTGCTGGACCGAGCGGATTGTCTGTGCTTCCGCAGACTCGGCTGCTGCCTGTTAGGATCACGGGAAGTACACACACTCGGTTAGCATTAATCTGTGAAACGAAGTAATTCACAGTCAATGTTTACATTAGATCGGCGCACCAGAAATTTTACCTTTGACACCAGACTGGCTCGATATGCAGCAAGCGCTTTTAAATAATCCTTTTTGGCAGCTTCTGTTTTGCTTTTGTACACCTGCAAGAACATAGATGCCACATGTAGCAGAACATGGTGGAAACAATGCATGCAGCACAGCCATTGTGTGAAGTGCATTTCCACTCTAAAAAGAATGGCGTAGGTACGGCTAACCCATACCTGCTTCTGTTCTTCTCCTAGACCATCCCACATGGAGGCCACAATCTTGGATACCTCCCCAAAGGTAGCGTTGGGGTTTTGGCCCTTGATAGCAGCTTGTGTGTCCCTGAAGAACAGGGCGTAGGCTGACACCGGCTTCTGGGGCTCATTGGGGTCTTTCTTCTTCTTCTTCTTGGGAGTCTTGGGCTTCTTAGCTGCATCAGGAGCAGGACGCTTCTCACCAATTACCTGGAACAAGGAAGACGGATTGTGGTCAACAAGCTGACATGTTCAGCTCATACAGATAGCACAGAATTCGGGATGGGGGGGACCACATCTGATTATCTGCAGCCTTTATTTTGTGCAGTTTGGGCTAGCACATTGAAATAAGTACAATGTGTATTTTATTAGTAAACAGTCAGCGTTGAGATGAAAGAGATATCAGAAAAAAAAAATTCAATTCAAAAAGCAAAAAGAAGTTCATGTGAATCACACAGTTGTCAGTTACCCTGTTGACATCTTCTGGGTCCTCGTCGTTGATGGAACTTGAAGGGGAAGGTGTGGCAGACTTGCTGGCAGGAGGTGATGGTGAGGTGTGGGGAATGTTTGGCGCTTTCATATTTAAACCCAGCTGTGCACTCAGCTGGGATTGGTTGATAGTGGTCAGCTGGTTTTGTGACATCACAGCAGACGAGTTATTCATGTTGATGATAGACCTCATGACCATTGAGGGATCCAGATGATACTGTCGAAGGTGAGTTTGGCCAATGTTCTGAAAGCAAAAGCAAGGAAAAAAAATTGGAAGATTAAATACATTTACTGAAGCAGAAATCTGAAATCATAACATACAGAACACAAATGACACCAATAATTCATATATAATAGCTATCTAATAAGCACAATGGTTAAAAATTAGTGCTCATTTCAGATATGTGAAAAACACTGCATTAGAAAATGACAAATGAGTGTTGTTCCCCTGTTTATGTACATCTTTTCCATAACCCATAAATCTATCGCCTGAGCCATTTTATCTTTTGAAAACTTTGAGGGAGGATGAGATGTTTGAGTGAGAACAAGGAGAGATTAACAATGCCCAAATACACACAAGCGTGAAACGACTGAGTGAGCACATCCATCTGCTGCTCCGTGTCGCACTCCCAAAGTTATTTCAACATCAGCACAATGTGTGCAAGCTCCACCCATTACTGAAAGGGCTAAATGTAGCCATTGTTCAGTAGGATACCACCAGCACCACCCGAGCCAAGAGCTTGGTCAGCCCACTTGGTAACTGCACTCACACCATTATCTTGTAAAGGTCCTGCTCCAAACCTGAACACAACATACTTTACCACATATTCCATGATTTTAAACACCAAATCACATAGAGGTCTACAATGTCCAAAAATACATTAGCACTGCTGTTATGTCTGTATATAATATTTACAAAGAGTAATAGCCAAAATTTACTTGCAGAGCAAATAATAGAAATACTAGTAATGGATAAGTAAACATAAGAACATTCATAAAAACTTCAGCTGGAACAGCCTTTCATTAAAACAAGAAAGTTAAGATCAATACTAAGCAGCAGAACTGCTGTACGCACATCAAATATTTTATGAAGCAGTCAGCACATTCAAACAACCTGGTCAGAATAGTGCTTTACTGTGCAATACTGCTGTGTGTCACACCTGTATCCGCTTCTGAGTTTCCAAGACAAAACGACAGAACATCAAAACACTCAGGCCCAGGGTTCAACAGCTGCACAAATCCCAGCAAAGCCCACCAGCCAGTCATCCAGGTGTGCAAAATAAAATTTATTAAAAGTTCAGTTTACATAGGTCCAATCCATACTCCACTGCCTCAGCACACAGGCAAACGCAGCTCAGAACTGTGGCACAAAGGAAAATTTGTGTTCATTTAGACAAAACAGGAGTGCACATAACCAACATCAGCTGCCCTAAAGCCTGCCCCTACAGAAAGCTACAGCCACAAGATGGAAGGGGGGGGGGTAAAAAAATAGGGGCTATACAAGCTGCAAGTGGCGGAAAATAAAACATTAACAAGTTCAATTTCAATTCAATCACTAGCGGTGCTCTTGGAAATGTTTCACTGCAAGAGGGGACTAAAATCATCTATATGGTAATTATGAGGATGACTTCCCCAGTAACTTTCAACAGTATGAAAGGTCAGTCTTAAAGATAGTTTATCAGTCTCCAGTGCAGAATTTTTTTTTTCACTTTGCTTTTAAACAAGAATTCCATTTTATTTTCTCATTTGCAGGTACCCATATAATTCGGTACTTTTGGCAAACAGGAGCAATTCAATTCTGAACATGAGCAAAGGCTATAATCGTATTTAATTACATAAGTAGCCTTATTTTTTGAGCCTCTCTCTACCACACTCCTGACCCCCTCCTATGTTCATTCTATAACTCTAACACACACCACCTTCAGGGTTTCCACCCTCTGCTCATTCCTATTGCCACATTTCACCTCTCCCTCCACCGCTGCCTTCATAATTTCTCTTACTGCATTTTAGCCATTAAAAATTTGCTCAACATGATTTTGTTTCATTTTAAACCACTACTGAAAAAGAAAAAGAAATACAAAATCAATCACAGAAAAAGGTCAGACTGAGACTTCTTTACAAGTACTGCATGCTTGTATGAGTATCTCTCATTTCTGACTGACCCAGTACATCACAATAGCTGTCTGGTAGAACTGAAGTTATGGCTGTTAAGGGGGTGGAGCAGTGTGAGTGGGGGGTGTATGAGAACCACTTTCTGAAATGGATGTTCAGCTGATGTCAATGCCACTCAGCTTGGCAAAGAGATAACAGAAATGTGTAAAAATGGTTTCTGCAACACTGCTCAAATTTTCTATTTTCTAAAAGATGTGCTAGTCTGTGACATGACAAAACCAGATGATTGTCTTATCTGATAGTTCAACAATTGCTTACTTTAAAACACTAAATGAGTTCTTCACAAGTAATTTCATTTTCATAACTCATAATGCACAGACTTCAGTTAAAAAAAAGCCGATGCAAGAACACCTCATGCCTATATCAGACGCTGACAAGATCACTGTAGCTCAGAAATCAGAGTCGCTGCTGTAGCTCAGACATCAGAGTCGCTGCTGTAGCTCAGAAATCAGAGTCGCTGCTGTAGCTCAGACATCAGAGTCGCTGCTGTAGCTCAGAAATCAGAGTCACTGCTGTAATTTAGAAATAAGAGTAACTGCTATTGCTAATAAATCTTGAAAAAGTTCAAGACTTGTATTTTATATGTTTATGCTTTCCCTTTAATAACTTTTGAGACAACTGCTTGACTTAATCGTGTGCACTATGATGATGGGACAGCACTTACAGTTAGATTCTCTGATATTGTTCGACCTCGTTTGTGACATGCACGTGTACTGTTATTCATTGTAAGTCACTTTGGAAAAAGGCATCTGCTAAATGAATAAAATTTAAATGTAAATATTTTACCAGTGTAAACAATATTTTTTTCATGTTTACAAAATATTACAACAATTTTTTTTTTTTAACACCAGCTGTTTTTTTTTTTTTTTTTTTTGAAGACAACTTACAGCAACAAACAACACAAGCTACACTTTCGGTATGGCCCACAGAACACCTACCCAGATGTACAACCTGCGTCATGAATATATACAGGAAATCAAACGTGATGTAACGTGTCTCCTTCAGTGCTGAAACAAAGCCGGGTATGGCCAGGAGCACAGCCACAACGTCTACAGCTGTGGCACCACAGTAGACCTGAGGGATTTTCTTGGGGTACCAGTTGCTTTACATGTTGTTCACATTAAAAGGACAATAAGGGCATTATGGGGGATGCTGTAAGGGTTAAGTCTCAGACACAAAAAACTAGTACCTCTCTACTTTTCAAACAGCCCTTGGAATAAATACAAGCAGTACTACCAAATGGGTACGAAGAGCATTCCTGTCAAATTATTGGTACACAACAGTAATTTAAATTTAATTCTTGCTGACAATGTTGGTTGACTACAAATGTGACCTCACAACCTATCAAATATTTGCAGAGTTCTTTGGCTTGTACCCAAACCTCAGGCAGCACTGTTCACTTCCACAATTTAACTATTGTACTAAAATAACATTTTATTTTGCACAGATTTTGCTTCATGCTGCTGTAAACCCATCTTGTTATACATACATAAACAATTTTTGCAAGGTGTCAGTATCCACATTTTCCTCTTATCTACAGACAAAAATTTATAACAGCATGGTGGAGCATAAAGGTACGTTTTATGTACCATTACAGAGTAGCCACCTATTTCTGAAAACGCACGTGTTGACATGAAGCTAAATCCAACAGGAGATCAAGACAAAGAGACAGGTTTACCTTCGACAGACTCTGGCACAACTGAAACCAAATGAGAAATTTGAGCTATAACAGATTGAGTGTGATCCATGCTGGCAAAGTAAAATGAAAGTCAGAAGCTTGTTAGACTGGAAGATTAAATAAATAATGGCCCCAGATTGTGGGCTTGCAGAGGATCTGTAGCCAATTTAAAAGACACACTTGGAACACTGAGGACAAAAATCACTGAAACACTTGGCAATTCAAATTACAATTAGAGTATCTGAGCATAACAGAAGCATATGATGGCTAACCCCCTCGCACTGCATAATGTACAATAATTCATCACAAAATAATACAATTCAAATTACAATTAGAATTCAGTCTACAATTAAAGTATCTGAATATTACAAAACTATGATAGTTAACATCCTCAGCACTGCAAGCGATAATTCATCACAAATAATACAATTGCTTGTACTGGATGGGGCACATATTTAATGAGATTTGATATTTTATTGCAGAGTAGAATGAAAAGCAAACACGTGAAAGGTTTATATATTTATTAATCAAGCCCATTTCCTTAATTAAATGCACCATTCATATTTTTAGCCAAACGTACAATCAGTGTAAGGAACCAACGGTGTTCCAAAAGCAAAGTCACACAAAGGATAAACCTGGGTTCCAAACACAGAGCAGATACGTGCTCTTTAAAAGGGATAACGATCGATTAAAAATGAAACACATAATCTTTTATGAAGTTGTGAGAACAGCCTGAATGGTAACTGTTTAAAGGTTCCATTTCATCCAGATGTGGGAAGATTAAATGACCATGAAATTGAAATTCTTTAGGCAAAAACCCTGAGGCTTTATTATGCCGTGTAGATATTTTAAAAGCTGCAATTAATGGCCATGCCAGAAAAACAGGCATCCTGAAACCACACGGCTTTTTAGTATTAAAGCCTAAAACTAAAGTCGCTTGAACATACTCGCAGTGAAAATCACACCACACGCATTGTAGGCCAGCACATGAGGTGCACGCTGAAATAATATCATGTCCACACATTTCTTCTTACACACACACACACACACACACACACACACACACACACACACTCTATCTCTGGCACTACAGCATACTACAGGTTTGCACTGCCTGTTTCTGGATACTGCACTTCAGCATGATTAATACAGCAATGTGTTGAAAAGTAATCCTCGCTTGCATTATCAAATGACAGCCACTTTTTAAAAACAGACCCGCTTACTTGAATCCTGAGAAATACAAGTACACTGTATAGCTAGTTCAATGCCGAGGGGGAAGCCTACATGTTTTGGGCTGAGGGACGCCCTTCTGTGGATACTAGCTGTGGAATAAGAATGCCTGACAGATAAACACCGGTACTCTGAGACAACTAACAGCAGTACCAACAGGGCACGGTGTGGTCATGGGACACAACAATGCCTGCTATAGACGTAGCCCAAAGAGAAAAAGACACTACTGTGATATTGTGCAGTGGTTTTGTTTGCTACTCAGGCCCTCAGTAACAGGGAACTAATCTCAGCAACCTGATTGGTCTATTGAGGTGTGTGTGACACACTCCAGCTCCAGGAAGGAGCAGTCAGTGTACTGTAACTGACCGCATGGCCTGCATACAAGCTTCTTTTAGCTAGAGCGACTCGTAAGCAGGAGTCGTTCAGGTTTACCTACCACACCAGACTACACGTCCACTGGAGCACATTCAACACTACACAGAGTCAGCTGTTTGTACCACACATTAATGGCCATGTCCTTTCAGTTCTGACTCTGTAAAAGCTAATAATAATAATAATAATAATAATAATAATAGGGGTCAGGGGTATAATAATAGTAAAACAACTACTACTGAGCTTTTTGCTAACCATGATCTTATATTTTATCTTATCTGAATACTGTAATGTTGTTGTTGATTCTTTTCTGTACAACGCGCTTGAGTGCTGGAAAGGTGCACTTATAAATAAAATGTATTATATTTATAAACAAACTGTACAGCTCACCATTCAATACACAGAAGTATAAACAGCATCACAGTCACTGAGTTAAACTCATCAGCACTAATTCCAGTTGTAACAAAGCAATGCAAGCACACGGATCACACACACACACACACACACAGACTGGTGAGGCTGTGTATAGTGCATTCATACACATCAGTACACATACAGAAGTGGGATGAGTGTGTGACTGGGAATAGTTGTGTAATGGGGGATGGATGAGCAATGGGGGTCGGGTCAAAGATGGGGGATTAGTGTGTTGTGGGGGATCAGAATGTGATGGGGATGAGTATGTGATGGGCAATGAGTGTGTGATGGGGGATGAGTGTGTGATGGGAGATTAGAGTGTGATGAGAACGGGTGTGTGACAGGAATGAGCGCATGCTCCTATACTCACGCCTGGCAGGCTGCTGTTCAGGCCTGCTCCATCCTGCTCCACCAGGCTGCGGGACACAGTGATGTAGGGCAGCTCCAGGCTCTGAGGGGGGAACTGTGGAGTGAACTGGCCTCCGTGTGAGTGCGAAGTGTCCAGCAGGCCCGGGAAGGCCCCGCTGCCTTCTGACACCCCAAACACAGGCTCGGTTTCAGGAGGGGGTGTGATAGGTGGGATCTCAAACTCCTCATCTCCCAGACTGGGGGTGTGGAAGGTTTGCTATAAGCAAAACAAAAGACAAAGAGACAAAATCAGATTTCCATTTCTGTTGTGGGGTGAGAGCAGAACCAACAAGATGGCAGAGCGCTGAAGTGTGTGTGGATCAACATGCTTCTGAAGTTGAACCACCTCAAAAATAAATAAATTAATTGTAAAAAAACTGAACAATATATGTTAAAGGGAGCAACCTGAATTTTTAGATAATCTTTAAATCTCCCCCAACAGTCTGTTTTCTAAGAAAATCAGCCATCAATCACTGGAGATGGAATAAAATATAAGCATTTGTGCTGGGCCATGTTTGGGAGTAAAATGCAGAAAGTACATGTGACAGAGATCGGTCCCAAAGATACTGTAACAGCTAATTACCCTTGGCCAGAAGTGTTCCTCTTTGTTCGGCCTGCTTCAACCCTCAAATCTGCTCATCAGACGCCGTAATCCCTCTGCCTCAGAATTAAATCTTTTGGTCACAGTTAAATTGCTTATTTTGCCTCTTCATGATGGAATTTCTCACCTGCTCTGATCGTGTCTGCTGTCTGCGGATTCACAGTAGGACTCAGACTGATCTCTTAGGAAAGCCGAAACATTCCCACAGCCGTGAAGACGTCAGGCTCCGACTACCGTCACCACTTGGGCCCTTTGCAGCTAAGATGCTCATGCATTAAGCTCGATCTGTGATTGAAATCAAATTATGCTTTCCCTTGTCTTTTACTTTCATTTTAACACATGGGGTAGAACTTTTTTAAGTTAAACCAGCAGTTATTATTTCCTCCTCATTTATACAAGTCCTTTTGTCTACACAGGTTAAAAAGACGGCAAATAACTGCAGGAATATGTTAACACATCCTTGATTAAAGTCTATTAACATGGTCTGGGCTCCTTTAGAGCACTGACACCAGAGAGGAATTCATTTCCCACCCTGAAAGCCATGTGCATGATAACCATCGGTGAGATATTACTGTGCAAGCAAATATCATTTCCTGTCTCTCTCTCTCTCTGCTTTTACAACAGTGCTCACCTTCTAGCAATTCCTTTTACAGCCATAAATGGTTTTTCCATTCTGCAGTGAAAGCCGTGTTGTCCCCTTATTGCTAGCATGTAATATGGAAGAAATTAAAGCACCTCTGCCACTGGAAACATTAACAAGCAAACCTGCCTTTAATGAATCTGGTTTGTAACACCGAGCTTCACCAAGGTGTCATGTTATCAGAAACAAAAGTGTTATTCTAAATAATAGAAATAATTAGAAAAATAATCACACTTACGAATCAGCATTCAATGTATGTCTTTATCTTTATTATCTTACCTTTATTATCTTTATTAATGTTCTCCTAATTAACAGATTACAATGCAAAAAATATGATGTTCTAGCAAATGCATTTTCACTTTGGTACTGCTTATAGAAGACCCTCAACTACATTAAAATGCATTTAATGGACTTTACCATGATGTCTGCAAATAGAATTTTTACGATTGCTTACACACTAAAATTAAACAACATGCACAGTGTTTGAAACTTGACACAAAAGCAGCCGAACATCTGCCCAGATTCTCACAACTTTACGCACACTGTCAGTCTCAAATTTTTGGCAAAACACTACACACAACACACACACTTCTCTACATTAGACACATAATTTCAAAACTGAAAGCCAGTGTGTGCGAAGTCCTAAACATGTCCACTCAAACACCACATTCAATTTGCAATGATCTGAGCTCAGATTGATTACATGTCTTCACATGTACAATCAGATCACACAGAAATCAGAGACTGACCACCATAAACAGGAGTCAGGTTTGCTCTTTGGTGCACACCACAATGGGGGACAGTTATGGAGGAAGAGTTAGAGGAAGAGGAGCAAGAGGAGAAGCAAGGAAGAGGAGCAAGAGAACACAGAGGATGAAGAGTGGCTAGAGAAAGAAGGAGGAGGACAATTCTTAGAGATGAGATCAGTGGTACTTTGGTCGATCATGTCATCAACCACAGGTTGACTCTCCAGGAGG
>JABJVR010000016.1:603400-615927 GCA_025773905.1 Chitala chitala
AATAAAGAGATGTTGTTTCCCCACTGTATTTGTGCTCATATTTATACAATACTACAAAGGATAATGCAAGAGACATAAGTAATACTGTAGCTTTTTATATACTTTGCATATATCATTAGTAGTAAAGCAGAAATGTCAAAATATTTTAGATTTGGGACAGCAGTTGGTGGTGCGAAGATCTATTTATTTGGGTTTTGTGCGTAAAGTTTGGAAGCAAAAGTATTATTTTCTTGAAGTATATATATAGTTTTCAGTGTACTGCTTACTTTTGCAAGAGATGTAAGGTGTTTCGTATTTTGTGCATCTGTTTGTGGTTTTTGTATATAGAGTTTTGACAAACTGGGCTCTAGCTTCAGGAATTGTGTTTTTGCAATTATAAAAAACTGTAAACCCTCAGTTCACCTGCTTCTGAATAATCTTTAGAGACTGTAATGAACATAGTTGGGGAAAAAAAATCAGGTACAAGTAATCCCAGATTAGAATCTTTTGAAGTCATCCACTTCAAAATTTCAAGATCTTTTATAATAATTAACTTGTCAGACCTTCAAGGATGAGATGTTTAATTATTGAAACATATATGACCATAAATATGAAATGTTTTAAGATTACAGGCCTGAAATAATTTTTCTGTTTTTAAAATATTCCTAACATGAAATCAATTGTATGCCTTTATAATTCATTCTACAATTGGTGTACACCAATCACAGAGCACACGTATGCATGCTCTGTATAGAAGTACAGCAATCTTGATCTTAAGAACCCATGAGCCATGTTATATATGTATGTAACGTTATTTGTGGATTTACTTACATTCAACCACATTCTAATTTGATCTCCTCTTCACTTTAAGTGTTTATATATTTGATTCATTCTATTTTTATTCTTCTAAACAAATGTACAGGAATACATTATGTTTGTGCAGAACTGAATACATCTTCACAAGTTATCTTTGTGAGTCAAGGACACAGGCTCAAAAAATTGTATGTTTCAAGAGATATATTATAATCTGTTGGTTTTAGGTAAAACACCTACCAAACCATTTTGACATTCAACTAATGACTGAATAAAGCATGCATAGAGAAATACATCTACATTATACACTACCCATCATAAGTATAAATGTATGCATTTTTTATTTTGTACAAAAAAACATTTTCTATTATGTTCTCTCATTGTAAAGGAATGAATGATCAACTTTAAATTTCAGTCAGAAAAGGTTTTAAAATATATTTATCCATGCAAAAGTGGTCCTTTACAGGAAAGAGAAGAGAAACTAAGCAAAACTTAAAAAACAAGTGCCTTCACGTACTGTAGCACCGACATTAAGGGCAGATTCTCATTTAGCACTTGTTTGTTGATAAAATAAACACAAAGTAAATTAAATATCCAGGATAACAAATGGCCGTGTTAGAATTCATGTTACGTTTGGGTTCCAGACGTACACACAGCAGCAGCACTCTGTGTAATTCAGCACGGCGGCTGGAAAAGCAAAGAAACGAGGCAGTCAGTTTCAGGTATGAGAGATGAACTCTTATATAACAATGCATGAGCACGTACCCATGTGAAGAGGAGATAATCGATGCGCTCCTTCATTTTTTGTAGAGCCTGCCTGGATGCACAAAGTGGGAAAATTCATCTGCTCGTGCAAGTATAAGTAAGAACAAGGTTTTTCTACAACAGCAACTCTATAACAGCATCTTGCCATTATGGGAACGTGACTCTGTGTTTCTTCTTTTCTAGGGAAAGGCTCTTTAGATGTTCACAGGTACTTAAGAATTGCTGATCATACTATCACTTAAATATAAAAGAAGGAAAATGTTTCACCTTTAATGTGCTTGAAGCCCCGTGTTTAAATAGATGAGGGGGAATAACCGTGGAACAACAGCAAAATAAAAGGACCAGAAAAACGTTTTCAAATATTTGCTGTCATTATTTCCATTACACAGCGAATTTCAGCTGGTCCCCGCTCAGTCGTCAATATAACTCATATAAAAAAATGTGGATAAGTATGCACTCATGGTAACAGTGAGGAAAGGTATTTGTGGCAGTCACACAAAATGCACAGGAAGTCATTCATTGAAAACTGTACCTCATCCTTCATAAAGATATGCTCCTCTACTGGCCTGCACTGGACCAGCTATGCTTTACAGCGTTTGACGGGAGCCTTGTCTTTTTAACCTTAAATTCACATCAGTAAAAATACTACTCTCATTTAATCTACCAGTGTTCCATCTCTCTCTCCCCCTCTCTCACTCTGTCTCTCTCTGTCTCTTTCTCTCTTCCTCTGTCTCTCTCTTTCACTTTTTTTTTTAGTTTTGTTAATGTAAAAATTTGGATGTTTATTTCACCATATTTATATTGTAGCAAATGCCGCGTGTGGTGGCTGGTCGACTGAATAGATGATGACGTCATCCTGAGGGTCAAAGACAAGAGACTGATTGGCTTTCAGAGCCAGTGACTTGAGTCTTTGGCTCAGTGGGCTAATCCCTTGTCTTTGGTGCAGGTGATCTGAGTTTGAGCCCTGATCTTGTCCTTAGTCCATTACAATAGTGTCAGAAGTGGGACAAGATACTTCAGCCAGAGTGAGGACAAAGTTGAGCATGGGGCTATGAAGGGGACAGTGTAGTGATTGCTGTGTGTGGTGGCTGGTTGGCTGTATAGATGATGATGATGTCACCCCCAAGGGTTGAAGATAAGAGAGTGCCTGGCTTTTGGTTTGAACGTTTTGAGTCTTTGGCTCAGTGGGCCAATCCCTTGTCTTTGGCAGGCAACCCGAGTTCGAGCCCCAACCGCACCCTCGGTCCGTTACAATATTTTAAAATATTTCGAGACCATGCCACATGACTGTGTGTATTCTTACTCTATAGGGTGAAACATGATGAAAATTCTACTTTAGTTTTATATGTTACATATATTTTATAAAGATGAACCCTCTAAAAAGATTTATTGTCATGCAAAAACTTATATGGAGTGTTGTAAGTTTATTAATAATGTTGTGAGTTTCAACGTCCATCACACCCTCATTTTCTGATCCCTGGTTTAATAACACGGAATTGAGAGACATTATGCTTCTCGGATAGCACAGCCAATTAGCTGCCTTCTAACATGAGCCTGTTTCACACCCCAGGCTGTCTCAGATTAAATATATTCCTATAAGCAAATTTTAACCCTCAAACAAGACATAAAGCTTCAATTTTTAAGTTCATTACAATACCAGTTTTGTACTTTTGTATAAGGCAAACATGTAATTCAACATAAAGAAAATTTACAAAAAAATTATACATATTTCAAATGACACTGAAGCCTAACAATTTTTCTAAGACAAACCCCAGCTTTCTTCTTTGAGAAAGTATTTTAAGCATGGAACTACAAAGAACACTCAGCTTAGTGAAATGGAGGTCTGTTATTAGTGAATCTAATCTGGCTACACATATATACGCCTCTTGCTTCATAACACAATGCATCGCACATGTAATGTAAAGTTCTAAATGACTCATGGCTCTAAAAATAGAACTCGGAACACTGCTTGGCATAACAAAGACCTATCGCAGTAATTCATTCACAGGGTTCTTATTTATAAACAAGGACACTCAGAGGGACAGAAGTTCAGACACAACAGTAACTCCTGGCCATGATGGTGACTGGATATCTCAGGAACTTCCAATGCCTAGAGCAGCTCTGCAAACTGAAAATCGTCTGGAAGATGGTTCATACACGTTTACTTTACTACTCAGTAACGCACCACCCATTTAGGTTTCCCTGTTACTGTGGATAAGTGGGTAATTCAAGACAAAATTAACAACAGATTTAAAAATTTAATCCGAGATAAAAAAATTGAATTTAAATTGTCATTTGAAAGGGGCATGATGTACATTTTGACTCCTGATACACATATATGCAAAACACTTCTGCTGAAAAGGTGAGATAGAAATAAAGTAGCAGCATATAAAGTAGGATAGTTTTCATAGACTACATCCTTGCATGAAGACCTTCTGCCTCTGTGTTTCAGTGCTGTAATGCTGTAATACCACATACAGAATTCAAGCAGGACTCAGGCACAGAGCACCCTGCTTATTAACAAAACAGCACAAAGGTAGACTCCAAAAAGCTGGGTCAAAATTGAAGCATAAATACCAGAAAGGCAGTTCATGACAAAAACAGGAACAGAGAGGGGTAGATCTACAGTACAATGGGGCAAGAGCTGGGCAGGAGACACAGTGAGACAAACTCAGTGCTTAGAAATGCTCACAGATAAATACCTCACAAAGAACAGTTGAGTGGAGGCAGATTATAAAGAGGTGGTACTGAGTATTGATGGACAACAGCTGAAATCAATATTCAGGTGACTGACATCTGAACCATGTTTGAGTTTGTGCTGACTGAAGGGGCGTGGTCTGGTCAGGAGTGGTCATGACAAACACCTTCTGGATTAATTAAGATTAGCTTCTTATTAATGTACGTAGCCAGGCATACATCTTACAGCCAAGGGGAAGATGTTTCATTTTGTACACTGAGCTGCTTGTATGTACAAAGGCGTATTAAGAGGATGACTGACACAGTAAATGAGTGCATAAAGGCCCACATGTACACTTGCATTTTAATTGATTGGTACATGCTTTGATCCAAATTGGCTGGCAATTTTACTCTTTTATACAGTTGGATTGTTTGCTAGGCTAAAGTGAATTCATTAGCCGTTCAAAGGTGCGGAGTTCTTTGTTTTATCACATATACAACTGCCAATTAAATTTTTTTTAATGTTAAAGTGTTGTACATTAGACTGCATTTTTTGCCCAGAATAGATAAATTATACAAATATTGTAAATTAATGTTGCACAGTCTCAAAATAATTATTCATGAGAACGGAGTACAAGTGTGTGAGGAACATTTTAGTTGGTGTATGTGCTTCTCTAACTGCTGTGCTTTACTGCTGTACCAATTTTTGTAGAACAGGAAACATAATTAAGTTACATAAACACAACAAAGTTAAAAATGTATCTATATTAAACAACATTAAGTTACACAAACTGAAGTGTACAAACCAGTTTCTTTACAATTTCTTTTTCCCCATTTAGTTACTGTTTGGCAGAAAGAAGGGTTGTGTAAACAGGGAGACAGAGTTATAAAATTAAAGCTTATTAACTTTGACAGTGCAGGTAGGTGTTTCCTAAAAAGATATAAAGTGTGTGTGTTAACCTGCCCTGTACCAGCTGAAGTGTAGACAGTATAAGAACACATCTCTGCCAGTAATATGAACAATTCAGCTGCAGACACTGCAAGTTAACACAGAAGTCTTTCTAATGAAAACACATTTGTACATTTTACCAGCATTCACTTTAATCATGAGTTGCAGAGGAGGTTTTAATCTCATATTAGAATAGATCCACAAGCAAATACTTATCCTTTAATGAAACAAGGCCATTTCTAAAAGAAGAGGGAGTAAATGCAAATATTCATTATCAGAATTTCTTTCTGTTCCAAACACAGAGATTTGACAAGCTCAGCCGAAATGCACAATCCATAACATAGCTCAGAAACTGCAACCTCCACAAAATGGCTACCAAACAGAATTAAGACACAATTTACAAGAACATACTCAGTGTTCAGCCATGTATGCTAAACTATTACTAGGGTCATGAATCTATATAACAATAGAGTGGAGAGGATATATTCTACAAATATCATTATCCCATTGCTTTTAACATGGCTGTTTCACATGATAGTTCCTGATTAAATCTGACAATAATTCTTCTGAAATTAACTTGACATTTCCATTTATGTTAATTTCATAGAAGGTAGTGGCCCACCAGTCCAAGTGCAATATTGACAGCTGTTTGTTTTTTATGCAAGGCCAGTAATTCAGTCTGATTCTAAAATGCACATAGTAATACATATTAATATACAAGAAATTCAATAAATTTGCATACAAAAAATGTATTTATCCACAAATATGACATTAAGAGAATTTAGTGGGGTGTGGAGTTGGTGGCAAATTTGGTGCCTACCAATCTTGAAACCAGACCTGCGACATGTAAGCAGCTGTGAGTGGTGAGGACTCGTGTGTCAAACCCAAATGTGGAAAGTCATACAATACCACAAAGGTATAGAGGTTCCAGTGATATCCAAAGTTACCCTGCACTCTTCACACCATATGTGCTTATTTAGACACCGCTGGCTGCCATACACACAGTTTTATGTGTTATTAGACCACATTAATAAGCATAATGTTCAGAAGATAAAGGCTTTTCCCTTTACGTTTAGTATAGAAATGTTAGAACATCAACTACACTGTAAAGCTGAAGAGTAATCCTTACTCATAAGCACTGATAATGTAGAAAGTAAGTTATATAATTAACCAAATTATTAAATTTTACATTCAATGAACAAGTTATGCTGTTTTAATTCTATGTGATTCGATATTTGTAATGTCAAGCCAATCATCACCTTGTAACCTGTGACGTACTTGATACATTTCACTTTACAGTTTATCGTATATCCTGTAATCATGCTCATTTAAAATCTTTGTAGCTGCCAGTGTCAACAGCATTATCATCCATTCTGTGCTCTACAATATGTTATTATTAATGGCTGTCAGTCACTATCGGTTTGCTTTAGCTACACCCAGGAATGTGCATAAGCACACTATAAGCACAATGAGGCCAGGTATATGAATGGAGTGCACTATATTTCCATAATTGTAAACGTATTTATGGTGTATTATGCTTATATTTCTTATATAAACAATTTTGTTGATGTTATAGATAGCTATTGGTTATACATTGTAAGTCAAAAGCATACCATTGAATATTATAGGATAACAATTCTTTGGCCACTTAAAGCTAAAGCACTGTTGACATATTGTGAGGTAACTGTAAACTGTAAGATTACATTTTTAAAGGTCATTTTAGAAATGCAGGCTACATAGAACTAAGATTTCACCTCACACATTATCATGCTGTGCTGTTCTGTACCACACCATGCAGATATAAAGTACGCCGTGTCCATGCTACAATACTGTGCTGCATACATTCTATAAGATAAATATACAGAGCATTAAATTAAAATTATTAGCACATGACTTAAAATGAACCACACATATACACATATTTAAAAAGAAAATGTATAACATTATGACATAAAATTTTGTTTGGCATATATACTGTATAACAGGCTTGTGCTTGTGTGTGTGTGTGTGTGTGTGTGTGTGTGTGTGTGTGTGTGTGTGTGTGTGCAGGCAAACATCCATTTCAGTTAAGACCCATAAAATTACCTTTTTTGAGAATAGCCTTTCTTCTTTTTCTGAAATGGTGAAATTGCTTGCTGATGATATTCTGTGCAGTTTCTAATGAATCAGTGAGACATGACCAATGATTCTTTATCCTCTTGTATCTCCCATGTATTTTTCATCAGCAGCTGGCCTTGAGCATTAGCTTTACAAAGCACAAATCACCCATCAGCTGATGACATGTGTAAAGGTATTATTGGCCAATAGCAATTATGGGTTGTTTAGTTGTTGTCTCCCCACAGCAACATGTAACCCTGAGCACCATGTCTGGAATAGTCTGACTAAGAACTGCTAAACATCTGCATTTACCTGAACAAATTGTGCATGTAATGATTTTGTGACATTTTTTCAAACGAATAAACATGGTAAACAAATTAATAAACATGGTAAACATCAGTATGAATTTAAAGTTAAAAACATTATTTGAACACTGATGTGTTTATAAGAGGTTAACACACTTAACATTATGAAATATGAAATCTTCGCAGTGGTCTGAGTCATTACAGTGAAAGAGCTACATAACAGTCAACTTTCGTGTGCAAAACACACACAGATACACACTGACACACACACCTATCATGTAAAGAAATGCTCCATAATCCTCAGTAGTTACAGTAAAAATTGCATCTTGTGAAAGAACGAATTACATTTGAGCAAATCAGAGCCTTCTGTCCTCAATAAAATAAGACACTCTACACACCGGCCATTCAAAAGTACCGCTTTTTAACAAACATACAGCGTTTGTGTTTTCTGCAAATGGTCATGCTTTTTTTGAGCTTTGAAATTCTTTATCAGATCCATCAAATTCAATACAGAAGCCAAATAAAATAAACACACTTTAGGAGCAATCTGTGTGTGTGTGTGTGTGTGTGTGTGTTCAGCACACACGTGTCCTGCAGAGACCGCATGCGTGAAGGTGAGTATGGTGCTGGTGCACTTATATCTGTAAGATTTATTGTGCTACAATTCCCAGTTTCTCCAGTTACGCTTGAGGGAGACTGTATTACATTTCATCACAATTTCATTTTCTCCTGCACATGAGAAATGGGTGTGTTACTATAGTAATAGTAGCATGTATGCGTTAAATCTGGGCTCTAATAAAATCAAACACATCACAACTCATAGTGCTTTTGCAAAAGTAGCTTGGAAAAATGGAACACCATCTGTTATCACTGTAAGTCTGACTTATTAAAACATAAAATTAAAGCAAGTCTGTGAGGATAGGGTAATAATACCCAAGGAAATCACACAGATCTGCCTTCCCACACTCTCCCCTGCTTTTCCCCATCACTGACGATCTATTTGAAAAAACATCAAGCTTGATACTTTCTAAAAATGTTAAAATGAAGATGTAAGACATTTTTATAAATAAGGCCATGATGGTGTGCACAGACAAAACAGCATTTGTTTCTCCACATATCAGAGTATTTTAAAATCTAATAAATGTAATGTTTCTGTGTTAAAAATTATTTTCGCTTTTCTGACAGATTCCAATGTAGAGTACGCACGAGTTACAGCTTTGAGACAGGCACAGAAACACAAATTCCTTTTGTTAATGCCATTAGCAGGCTAGGGCTCATAAAGTAAAGAGTGCTTTCTTTGATGTTTTCCAAAAGCATGCGTTCAGCTTTTCTAAAGGAGACCGATGTATAACCACATAAATATCCCTGTGGTCACAGTGCTCAGGAAGACATCAAACCTGAAATGAACAGTCTCCTATCCATGAAAATACTCTGTGAAAATCGAAACCAGAGCCATAAAGATGGAAACAGAAACATACTAACGACCAGATAAAGACAGGGGTCATGAGATGAAGCTATTAAAACAGTTGTATTGAAATTTTGACCTACCATCTCCAAAAAGCTATTAGATAAGTTTTGTTGTTGTTTTAATTATTGACAGTAAAGCAATCTGTTCATAATTACAAACAGTTGCTTGCAGCCATTTAATTTGGCTGCTCTAATCTTGCCAATAGAGTGCATATAGGCAAAAAAAGATAAACTTGCTCAGTTTCCAAGAAAAAAAAGAGAGGTTTATTTTCCAATTGTACAGAAGTGCTTGAGGCATTTCAAGTATTCATTTTAAATTTGACCATTTCCTCTGTTCTATTGCACTAAAATAGCTTGATTATGCTGTATGTCTCTGCCAGTAAACCTGAGAAAATAGCTCAAAATGGTTCATTACAGAAAACAGGCACATAAATACATCTCAGAGTCTTAAAGATTTAAGGAAATTCATCAGATTCGTAAAGGCACAGCACCTGATACTTTTACACAAGCTGATAGGCACTTTGCATGTTCACAAACAAACCTTTTAACGTAGGGAGATGCTCGGAGAGTGAGGACCATGGTGTGTGGGGTACTCTATGAGCTGTCCACAGAGCACCTTTTTGTTCTCTTTTGATGACATGATGCCTATTGATTCCCTTGTGAGGCAGCTCAGAGAAAGGCTAACCACATTTTATGATGTTGATACACTTCTATCTGGAGCTGTATGCTTTCAATCACAGATGAAAGCTGGTTACCTGGTTACAAATGGACAGCCCTACTCCAGTGATGTCAACTGCTGTTATCACAATATATGCTCAAAACACAAACCGGCAGCCTGGTTTCATATTTAAGCAATAATGTTGCTTTCTATAGCTAAAGAGATGGGTATCTGTGATTTCACAGGCTCTGTGAAATTACACTCATCACGAATAATGACAACCTTTCCCTGGTATTAATGTGCAGTCTAAATAACACAGGCTTTTTCCCCACTGGACCTTTCAGTTAAACCTGAAATTTTGATGTAACAGCTTGATAGTTTTTATATTTTTGATGCTATTCTTGAAAATAAGAACATGCTACCAATGCGACAAGACTGAACTCAGTACGCATTTTAAAATTGTACTGTTATGTCAACATCAGAACCACGTTTTTCATGAGCCAATATTTTCTGCGTAAGGAATACTGTGCTCATTTTAAAAACGTATTGCAAATTATATTACAATCTGACAAGTGTTACTTTCAAAATCTTTTGAGCATTGTATTCTTTTTCTGCAGGAAAAGTATGCAAGGATGTTGTAAAAATACACTGAATGAAATTAACTTTTCCTCCTAAAAATTTAACTGATTTAACAGTAACCATTTAAATACTGTTGATATTGACCCATGAGAACAAAAAGAACACTAAAAGGCAAACAGCTATTTTTTTTTACTGAAAATGTTATCCTAAACCCAATTTCTCTCATAACATATAACTTGGAGTTAAAGTCTTTGTACCTCTTTCACTCAGTCCGAGTTACCAAACATCTGTTAACAAATATTAATCTCACTATAAAACTTTACGCTGCTGCTGGTCATAATCTCATTTTTCAAAAATTGACATTGAATTGCCCTGTGTTTAACTGCAAAGTGTCACAATTAGCAAAAGGCAAAGTCCACATGCAGTGAGGGAGGGTTTATAACAAGACCAGAACAAGTACAACATGGTTAAAATGGGAAACACAGCTAGAACACAGACTGTGGAACCGACCACAAGGCACATCTACACTCTACAGTGCTATAAACCGCAATACCTGGCAAGGCCTTAACAGAAACATGGAGACTAAATAGGAGCAAAAAGGAAATAGAACACAGGTGGAAACCACTAAAGGCATTCGCTCAATGACTCAGCAAAGAAACACACAAGGAAGGGCAACACCTAGAGGACACAGAAGGCTATGACAGGCACAGGCATGACACAAAGTCCCTTTCACATTACTTTTTATGCTCACACATCAAATTTGCATCCACCACAATATACCTCTAATCAGTGGCAAAGGCTTCATTTCATGTATTTTTGTGGGGAATGGGGGCATCTAATTCATTATATGATTAAAGTTACCAGTATGCATAGTTATTGGGAGGCAATAAATCACTCCTCTCCAAACACTAGATGTTACCTCTGCCTCCCCCTCCAAATCTATGCTATGCTAGTAATCATTCTAAACTTATCAAAATATAGCTAAAACAGTATTTAGATGAAATCAACACAATGTGCTCTAATAGTGCATTCAATTAATTCAGACAACTTATTTTTCACTGGTTCATTGCAAGCCAGACTGAGCGATCATTACTATGATCAATACTGTTTTCTTAGTGTAACAAGCACAACTATGTTCAGCAGATTTTGTGTTAAATGTAAAATTACCGTAACCGTCTCAGCTTCACTTACTGAAACAATAGAAAATGATTAATGAGATTCACTAATTAGCACAATGTATCCACTCGCTTTTAATGGATTTACATTACTTCTAAATAAATATTTAAAAATATATATCAAAAATATTATTTCAAAGAATTGTACATGTAACCCTCCAGGCTTGCATTTAGAAGTAAATGCAAAAGGGGATGACTGATATTTATAGAAATATGCCTGGATAGAGTCAAGATTATCAATAAATCATTTTACCATTTTAAAAACAGAGAAGCTTATTGAGATTCATCCAAGGTTGTGTTAAAACAATCCTGTTAGAGTTACATAAACCTACACACAATTTAGCAGCTGGTAATAAACATTCATATCAGATGCTGACAGCTAACATTAGGCTGCCGATTCATACATTCCTTTTGCATATTTCATTGGGCACGTTAATATTCATTCCAAGCACAAACTGGGCATAATGTGGTAAGAGATGGTGTAGGCTATTTAACTGCAATATTTCAAACATCCTTTTTGAAACCTGAACTGACATCTGAAATATGATCTTACTGCACAATCTTTCTTTCGACCTTGTGGACAGAACGCATTTTTGTTCAAATTTCCATTACAATTATGACCTTAAGTGTACACACACAATATGATGATTATTGTAACTAATTTTACAGCCAATATGGTAAAAGGAGATGAAATCACTGTTTTCTAAACTTAATTTTTAATTTTATGAAAGCCCTAACTCCACTTGTCAGGATACTATAAACAATCTGACAATTTGAGTTTGTTTTAAAATAAACTGTGGCTACCTTTTAATGTTGCATGTTTTAATATTGAGAACATTTTTTAAGATAAAATTCCTGTCAATTTTTTACGTTATAATAATAATTTGGAATTTACATTAATTGAAAAAACATAGCTGTTCATTTGTTAGTATTCTTTGTTTAAGAAATGTCAGTGAGAAAAATTTTTTCAGTCCAGTTGACATCTAGACTTAATAGTCTGTTTTACACTAATAAATCAGTTTGTATTACTTGACAGGCCTTCGTGAAAAAACAAAATAGCAGTT
>JABJVR010000016.1:624923-642625 GCA_025773905.1 Chitala chitala
CCCCCCCCCCCCCCCCCCCCCCCCCCCCCCCCCCCCCCCCCCCCCCCCCCCCCCCCCCCACTGTTAACTGTTCAGATCTCACATTGATAACCTCGTCACCTCCAGGCAGGCAACCCTGTATGAGCAACTACAAAAAGGCATGAAAAAGCTGGCAGACCAGCAGCATCTCTCAGCCAGCTCAGTGAGCCTCACACCTCATCTCAGTGGGGCTCAGGGGCACGTGAACTTCCAGCAGTTCCCAGAAAACAGCACATGTACACGGCCCACGCACACACACACATTCCAGCGCCGCAGAAAAGCTGCAGAGATCAGCACGAGTGTCACCGTTTGGCAAGCCCGTGACAAACCGAACGATCATTGTGTTCAGCAGACTCGCTCTGCAAACAATGAAGAACTTTGTGGCAAATGCTGGACATTTAGCTAAACCTCTCTTCCTTCTGACTATCATTTCATAGTGCCATATTTTCCCAATGGTACTTTTTGATAAGTAGGCTTTGAAGCACTTTCTTTATGATAGTGACAACTACTGAAACCTGAAATCATATTGGGGGAAAGTGATGAAAATGATTTAAAACCACATGAGCAAACACAAGACTAGAAGAGAATAATTTTGGTTGCAGTATTGCACTGCACACTGTAAGCTAGTGGTAAAAAATCAGCTTTTAACTCAAAGACTAAAGTTGCAGTAATATTTGCAGCAGGTATTCAATTCATGCTGTGCTTTCTATGACTGCCCCTATTTTGAATGATCTGAAAACAAAAAGACGGCATACTTTTTATCTTAAAGCACACCTTTGCACATTTGTAAGTACACAGTGAACTAGAAATCTTACTGCTATATTTAAAATACCAAACTGCTACAACACAGCACTGTTGTTACTAATTAAGTTTGCGCTAAGGAAACTGGTATAACACAAACTTGAATGCAGTTTGTGGGAACTCGGTGGACATCACAAGACTGAAGAGGGACCCAGTCTGCTTCTGATGGCATCATCAGAAGCGCTAACGAAGGTGAGAGTGCGCAGAAATGCCCGTTCGTTCAGGTGACGAAGTGGACGTGCTCGTTTCTGAACCCACTTGTTGCAGTGATGTTTGAGGTGCTTCTTGTAGCTCTCATCCTGCAGGATGTGCTCAGGGTTCTGTTTCCGGATCCACTCCGCCTTCTGGATGTCGAAGGTGCTGCTCTGGCTCTTCACCTTCTTTCCCTTCCTGCCTCGCGGTACAGGGGCCGACAGGCCTGAAACATGGAGGAACAGTCTGGTGAACAGAGACGCCACCAGTACACTGGTGCAAAAGCCCCGCATTTCAGACATATCACTGCACGGCACTATGATTAAAGAGATTTCCTAAAGAGTTACACTGTCAGAGAGAAGTTCCTGTTAGGACATTCTGAGTGTGCAGGCAGACAGCACCAGGCCTGTTCTCCTCACCCAGGTGGTTCTGGAGCTCTCGGGTGCGTCCGTCCTCGGAGGGGGCAATGAGGTCCCACATGAAGCTCTTGATCTTGTCATCCCCTTGGTAGTGCAGCAGGCAGTACGCCAGCAGCGCACGACAGATCATCTCCACATCACGCTCGCTGAGCTGCCGCTTAAACCGCCCGTGCTGGAGGATCTCTCTCCAGCGACCCCACCTGGTGTACGTGCAAAGGGACATGACCTCAAGCCCAGTCTGCACGGAGCAGGACTGCAGACACACACACCCTCCTTAAGCCTGGCTCAAAGAGCTGCTGCGCTTCATTTATACTTGACTCGTTTCCAGTTTAACAAATTTGCAGGATGGATGCCCAAGCAATTCAAACTGCATTTCCATTACTCACATTTTTACTCTACTTTAACAGAAATATGTTACAACTCAACTTATCTGAGACACTAGGTTATATTAAAAATGTTTCCTTTTCCTCTTTCCTACATTAATCTAACCAGTTCTATACAGTGCGTGCTACACTGAGAAATGCACTGTACTTATTTCCCAGAGAAAGGCAGAGACACTGACGCCTTGCACCAGCAGGTGGCAATGTTGCACAGTGCCACTATGCAATGCTCGTGTGTACACACACACACACACATATATATCTCGCCAGTATGTGGCAGTGTAACGCACGCACAGGAACTGACCCATACACCAGCAGGTTCTTCTCCACACGGAAGCACTCAGTGCGGCCGTAACCAGAGTGACGGTCGAAGGGCCGACGCAGCTTGGGTTTGTCCTCCTTGTCACTCTCCCCTCCCGACAGCTCTGCCAGCTCATCCTTGGTGGCGTTAAATGGGCGAGTCTGCTTCCGCACCCTCGGAGTGTCGATCACAAGACTGTTCTGTTTCACATCAGGAGAGAAGGAAGGATCTCGTTAAGGGCAGAAAACAAAAAGGCCACTCATATTTACAACCAAAGCTGAGAAAACTGATGCCACAGAGAAACAAGGCTGAGACACTGTGGCCTCGTGCTCACTCTGCCATCAGCAGTGCTCAGATCTATCTCTGCCTTTTTGGCCCACTTGTCCCAGAAGTTCGGGTCGTCCAGTGAGATGTCTATCCTGTTTCCAGATGACACAAAACTGGCCTATGAGACAAGAGGAGGCAAACATTCTTACACGTGCAGTTTGGCCATGTTACTGATACAAGGATCAGAATTTGCTACAAGCAGCATAGCTTCCTTTTTGGTGTCAACAATTCAGGCTGGCAGTACAGTGAGGGTGTGGGGAATGTTCTGACAAAGTGGAGCTCCCGATCAACACTGAAAAAGGCTCAAAAAGTATGGCGCATCTGAACATTTTTTGTAGACAAAATTCACCCATGCTTTTTACAGTTCATCCACACCCAAAGGTTGTTAAACACATTTGGAGCACAACAGTGGACTGACAAAATATACTGTCACTTTGAGTTTCCATTGCTTCTTGTGCCTTTGAAGCCCCTAGACCTCATCCGATCGAGCCCCTTTGAGATGAGCAAAAAAAGATCTCTTCACAACAAGACTGAAACTGTCTGGCTTCAACCAACTGAACAAGGCCATCATCATTTCCCATGGTGCAAGATTCCTTTGAAACACTTGAAGGATCCATGCCCATGTGAAATTTATGCAGTTCTGCAGGTCACAGTATGCTCAACATCCTATGAGGTGGGTGCACCTAATAAACTGTTTCAAGACTGACCAAGGAACAAGAATTAAAGTTTAAGCATCATAACTGGCCAAGTTCCTTCACCTTGGCAAAAGTAGATCCTCTGCCATCAGACTCAATAGTAATTGTCTTTGTTCTGCGTTGAAGAATCTGGTCAATATCTTCTTCACAGAACTTTGAGCCCTCATCTTCTTCATCCATAAGTGCCCCATAGGCCCCTCTCCGAAGCAGATCCTCAATTTCCGTCTTGGAGAGCTGCTGCTGGCTCTGCTGGAGAACAAAAGTTGAAAACACTGATGGTAAGGTCCATCTCCAACGTACAGCAGCCGTGCCATTCTTAAAACTGTTACTCAAGAACAGCCCTTCAGTCCCCTAGAGTCATTTCTTAAAAATAACATCAATATGAAAAATATGCAGTACAATTATTTCCGAATGCAATATTCTCTCTGTGATCCAGGAACGGATGAAAATAAATACAGGTGAAAGTGCAGCTTTGGATAGGTGGACTTACCCCTATCCCAGAGCTTTCCCGGCTGCTCATGCTCTGCAACACAGCCTTGTCCAGACCCAGCTTCAGACTGGCACGGTCAAACATCTCGCGCTCATACGAATTACGAGTGATCAGCCGGTATACCTTCACTGCCTTAATCTGACCAATCCTGTGGCAGCGTGCTTGAGCCTGCTCAAGTGGAACATCAAGAATCATCAACCAGCCATTAAAACTGCAGCCAGGTATGCTCCACTTCAGCCAGATACGCACACACCTCCCCGAGATCTTCATCAGCTAACGGCCAAAATGCACTAGCAAATGAATTTACCTGGAGGTCATTCTGAGGGTTCCAGTCAGAGTCAAAGATGATACAGGTGTCAGCTGCAGTAAGGTTAATGCCCAGACCCCCCGCACGGGTACAAAGGAGGAAGACGAAGCGGTCCGAGTCTGGCTTGCTGAAGCGGTCGATGGCAGCCTGGCGCAGGTTGCCCCGCACCCGACCATCTATCCTCTCATAGAGGTACCTGAAGCAACCACACACACATACACACACATACACACACATACACACACATACACACACATACACACACATACACACACATACACACACACGACAGGTTTCATAGAACGAATAGATCAACAACAAACAGAGTCTGTTACCAAACGATCATTTGCACATTGTACTCCCTCTTTATATACACTTTCAAATACACCTTCAACCTGCTCTGTTTTGGTCAGTCACGTCTTTATGAAACAACAAAACATTTACTTATTTACTACTATGGAAGTTAACAAGACATGATGGGGTCAAAAATCCAAGTGTCCCCCCCCCCCTTTTTTTTTTTTAAAGTTTAAAAGGAACATAAAAGGAATCATCAGAGATGACTATCATTAGAGATGACCGTGTCTTGTGTGACTGTTGACACAAGGTTTGCCTCCCTAACAGAGACACTAGCTCTCAGAGCATTCTGCCTGGCATATCTAACTACCGGCATCCTCTGGGATCTCTAAACTTTGACTGAACCCAAACTAGGCCAGCACCACTAAACCATGTTTACTGTTTCCCAACATCTGGGTCAGAGAATCAAGACAGGAGATTGAAAAGTTTACAGAAACAAAACTGAGTCATTAAATAAAAACACTGAACACAATTTTCCTTCTGGCCTTCAGCTGTACCATCGGTGTTTCTGAGCCATGAAATTGTATTTCTGTTGTAGAGTGGATGTTTTCTGTTTTATAAAATAAAAAGTGTGTTCATGTGGAACGTTTAAGACGCTAACAAAAATAAGATGATTGGTCACGTCACAGAACAGTTGACGGACCAGAAGACTACCTCCGCTGGATGAGGTAATCCTCCAGGATGTCCAGGCAGCGCACCATCTGGGAGAAGATGAGCACCTTGTGGCCACCTGCCTTCAGCCTGGGCAGCAGCTTGTCCAGCAGAACCAGCTTCCCGGCAGACTGCACCATGGCCTGCAGGTGGAAGTCCGCAAAAGCAGGACTGTACACATCCCGAAAGTCTCCCAGGATCTTCTCCTCAGCCCCTGTTAAAATTATTGGGTTACACTCTAAATTCATATTACACCTTAAAACTAGAAATCCTGCTTTATTAGTATAATGTAGTAACTAACGTCTGTGAATTTCAAGCCGATCGGTTGCTGAGATTTTAGCACCATGCACTGCAACTTAAATCCACCAAGAATAATCAGTGGAATCGGGTGCCGAAGACCATTAGCACCAGGGCTGTGAGGTTCAGTATACTGAAGACTGACCTGCACATTGCAGTAACCAGCACAACATGGGCCAGACACGTTTTGACCCATGACAAATGCAGGTACTCAAACAAAATGATAAATGTAGAAGAAGTACATGTTTAAAGAGCAATTTAAGAAATTAATATTAATTGAAAAGTCAGCAATGAGCATTCTACATTCCCAAAATGACATTGAACATTCACCAATTTCAAATATGATAATCCTCACTGACAAAAATAAATAGAAACTGTTAAAAGGCATTCCAAGGCAATTTGTTCCCCCCGTCTTACTACGCACCTACAATAACAAAGAGAACATGCAAATATTTCCCTAAATAAAAGCACCAACTTTAGGAGCATGTATGGCCAGTGTTTGAAGTGGGAAAATTAAAATTAAGGCAGTGCCTGATTTGTATGTTGAAGTACATATCATTGCTTTATCAGTAAACCACTGGCAAATCGCAGCAGTCCAGGGAACATAATTTAGAAGTGCCGGTACCGTGCGCTACTGAGTTCCAGCTTACTTAAACTGATAGTTAGGGCATTAAAAAGACATGGTGTGTCAATACATCAGTTCAGCCAAGATGAAGACAGAAATGTTGCTGAATGACAGCTCAAAAGGTTTTTCTACGTCTGTGGTGGAATTGAGGATCACACTTTTTGACATTCAAGGAACAGCATGCATCAATAATAAAATTATGACTTGTGGTTTTTCCCCTCATTTAATAGTTTTCATCAATATGGTGTTATTTTCAGTACTGGTACCAAGCCCAACTCATGTCAACCAATCCACCCCTCACACTCTGAAAATCCACCAACTGCTGGAAAAATGGACAGGTATAAATGTGAAGAGAAGTCCTGCAAGAGTCTGAATACTTTACAACATCCAGATGATCACATGACTGGAGCCTGGGAGAGCTGAAGCTGTCAGCAGCACCACGGCGCTCCAAAGAGAGCTAGTCAGGTAACAAAGAGCAGCCACATACGATGCTGCCTCGACCTCTCAGGAGAGCCCATGTGATCACAGAAGGGCCTGAGGGTGTGGTCACAACACTGATTACACACACAGAGTGTAGGTAATTAGCAAGGAACACCAGCCACTGCATCGCTCAGGGCCTGAAAAACCTCAGGTGCCTCCACCTGGTGTTCCATCATCTCACAGTGATACGACAGCAAATAGAAACCATGGCAACACTGCAACTCTCCTCCTCATTACCATTACATTAAGTCAGGCAGCACAGCATCAAAGCTGCAACAGCATTCCACCCAATACAAATGACAATTAATATAGAAAAATAAAAACTGTAGGTGAAGAGCAAGTATGTGTGACAAAATCTATGTAGATTACCAGACATAATTGTTCAGTAAGGCAACTGAACATCATGTACAAATAAACCATACTGTTAACTATTATTTTCACAGGTCTGTCAATGTGCCATATGGGGAAATCAGGATTTCCATGTCCTCAAAATCCACGGTGCCCATTTTTATACTCCCACTGGTACAACATCAGCAGCTACATGAACTGATGCATCCGTGTTAAAATTGTACATATATCAATTTAACCCAGCCATGAGTTAGAATTTTTTGTCTAGTCTGGCATATTATAACATGCTTCTTGCTGACAAAAAACTGCTTAATGTACCAAACCAATCCCTGCAAAAAACAAATTTCACTCTGAAGGTTATGACATTCATTCTAACTGTTAAAACAACAAAAATGTAACAAAAACATAACTTTCAGGTGAAGTATTTGGTTCTCTACAGAAATCAGTACAAGGAAAAAGCGTGACAGTGGTTTAAACGCAAGGCATTTCTCTCACTTCATCAGTCTACTGGCAAAATAATAAAACCAAAATGCAAAAGCAATTGGTAACCATTAGGTGAAACGTAAAACTGTCACTTCATTCATTCAGCGCATGGTAAAAGGTACAGCTTTGCCATTCTGCATGTGACAGAACAGTGCTTAACAATGGGCTGGGTGAAGGTGGAGATGGAGCAAAGCTCTAGGGCTCTGCTTTTGTGATCGTGGAAATGTGTGAATAAAACCAAAGCACATGCACACACAGTCTAAAACCTGATTAAAACTTTACAAACCGTAACTGCTCTTGCATACTGTGAGTCATTCAGCTTTTATCAGCTTTAATCAGCAGTGCTTTATTCTTAAACGATTTAGTCACAGCCGTCAAGACAACTGGCAGGCCAATACTTTGTAAATGTGTTTAGTGACACCTCGACTTTCTCCTGAAGCTCTAACATATGACCATGTATGTTAATAAATACATTAGGTGTGTCAAAACTCTAAATAAGGCATTCATAGAAATTTAAAGAGTTAAAATAATGAAACTGGTGCATTACTTTATCAGTCTAATATACAGCAACATGTTTCGTATTATGACAGCTGTGTCGTTTCTGCCCTGCGAATACGTGGTGATCACGCTTTACAAAACTGAAGTGTGAGCTAAACGGTTTTGGCATGAACACAAATGCACAGTCTGTTTTGATGGCCTGTCCTGAAGTTCAGGTGGGCGATGCCTTCACCTGTGATGAGGTATGGGTGGTTACAGCACTTGCGTAGCTCCATCATGGTGTTCACCAGGTTGGGAACATTGGCCTGGCCAGCGCCCTTCGCCAGGAAGGAGAAGTTCTTCTCCAGGATGGCACGGTAGTACTTCTTCTGAATGTTGGTGAGCTCCACCTCAATGATGGTCTCCTCTTTGGGTGCCAGCTTCTTCTCCACGTCCTCCTTCAGCCTTCGTAACATCATGGGCTTCAGGATGGCCTGCAGTTTCTGGACCTGTAGAAAAAGGAAGAAAAAAAAATATCAGGTATATTTACAGTAAACCTGCCCTTTCTGTTTGGGTCCAGCCTGTGACATAAAGTAATATTGCAGGAGTGTTAAAATGTACCTGGCAGGGAATGTTTGAGGAAATAACTGAAAAGCTTCCTACACTCTGACGTGCCCATAGCAAAGCTTGCAGATATGATGTGGTACATCCATACAGCCTTCACTGTATCAGTGGAATGGTGAAGTTGGCAAAGCCAACATAGCTGGACAATTAGCACTAGCCTTTCTGAGCACATAAACGGTGCTTAAACTGAGATTTAAACACCAGCAACATGCAAGCAATTCTGCTTATTCAGCACTGCTAAATGTCAAGCTGACCACGTACAAAATGACACCAGCAGCACAACAGAAACTCCTGGCTCCACCAGCCACTCAATACATTAAAGCAATTTCCTTTCATATTAGTTACAGAAATTTAAAATGTCAGTATTCATCTGTGTCTAAGAATAAAACAGGTCCAGGCCTTTATCAGGTTGTTAAAATGTGCAAAACAGGAATACCAGCTGTGGCAGCAGGTCGGGCAGTAGTTTGGGAGGGCCATCTGCTTCAAATACTGCATCTAATCGTCCAGTACACAACTAGCAGCTCAAAGAAATATCACATTTCTCACAACATCCAGTGCAGGCAACCTTGGGTCTGTGAAAGGCACTATATAACTTATAGTAAGCTTCACATTAAATTTAAAAATAAATAAATAAATAAATAAATAAAATAATAATAATAAAGCATCAGCAGAATATTCCTAATGAAAAAATAAGCACCTGCGCCCTTCTTCCCTGCTGCAACTGGAAGATAACATATTGGAATATTAGCATAGATAGATTACTACAGATATCCTATATTTAATTAGGTTTTTGTAAAAGTTTAAGTGCTCATCCAGTCAGTCAGTCGCCATCTAAACCACTTCATCCAGTTAAGGGTCGTGGGAAGCCTGGAGCCCATCCCAGGACACATAGGGCGCGGGGCAGGGGACACCCAGGGTGGGATGCCAACCCACCACAGGGCGCGCGCGCACACACACACACACACACACACACACACACTATGGGCAATTTGGAGACAACAATCAACCTAACCTGCATGTCTTTGGACTGTGGGAGGAAACCGGAGAACCCGGAGAAAACCCACCAAGCACAGGGAGAACATGCAAACTCCATGCACACAGACTCAAGGTGGGAATTGAACCCCAGACCTTTCTAAAAAATTTATACTGTGCCTGTTAAAACACTAGTAAAATCATCCTTATAGCCCTCAGCGTTCTCAGCTCTCATATTTTCAGCACGATTCAGGAACAGAATATGGTACTCGTTCAGGTGACCAAAGGCATCTCTAAATAACTGCCTCAGAAAGAGGTCAACCACTTAAAGAGAAAACTGAAATGCTTTAGTCTCATCTCCTTCAGGTCCACACATCTACTGAACAACAAATATAAAGAAGCCCATCTGTGGAGAAAAAGAGCCAGACTTTAGGAGCACAGTTGCATGGCATAGCAGGAGCCCCACAGGAACCCACCTGCTCCTCTGTCTTCAGGTCTCCAAACTCCTGCATAAAGGTGGCCTCAGAGGGGAAGCGTGAGGGCTCCAGAAAGTGCAGCAGGCTGAAGAGCTCCTCCACCGTGTTCTGGAGAGGAGTGCCAGTCAGGAGCACCTTGTGCTCCTACACCAGCGAGAAGGAGCACTCGATGTAAGAGCTTTCTCCGCACACCAATATGGTGTCATGAACCATTTTACGCTCAAATTCCACAATATACCATTACATGCAATTCACAAATACATTATTTCCAAATTATTAGTCCTTTTAAACTCATGCAACGACAAACATGCTATGCAAAGCTCTTGATTGCCACTTATATATTTTTAAACTAAAAATAGTATAAAGCTGCACTTAGTAAAATATAGCAGGAGACACATAAAAAATGAAGCATGAAGGACCCACCAGACTCATGAGCTTGAAGCCCTCAAGGAGCTTACAGTTTCTGTTCTTGAGCCGGTGGGCCTCGTCGATGATGACACAGCGCCAGTCAATGGCGTTCAGCTCAGGGCTGCCTCCTAGGATCATCTCAAAGGTAGTGATGATCGCCTGGAACTTGTATGCTCCCTGAATAATGTGGCCCTGAAATGTACAGTCAAAAAGGTCACCTGGAGAAAGCATGGATAACAGGGCCACAGTGAAATTTTGTACAAGACGCAAAAGACCTGTCTGTGCATTTCATTTTGTGGTGATACACTACAAGAACGGGGGTGGTAGAATAATGGGTATAATGTGTGCATGTGCTGCAGGTCTGAACCCTTCGGAATGATAACACAGACTGAGGAGTTAAATAACAGGGAAAGGAATTCCCCAGCTTCTTGCACAGAAGCTCTCTGGGGAACATTTACTTCCCTCTGATAAACACCTAAATTGCAGTGGTGGAGGCCCTTAAACAGGGAACAGAGCAGCTATATGATATAAACTCAAGCCTCTTTCCCTTTCTGTACTTTACACTGCTTTTATACCCTCTGTTTCTCCTTTCATTGTCTGGCGAGCACGCAGCCGGGCCGAGGCGAGCGCGGCCTCTCCCTGTGACATCAGCTGTATTCTGAGCAAACGTGCTTGTAACTACGCTGTACAAGTCCTTTCATTTGCATGTATTCAAAAATGCTGCAACAGAACGCGAGTTTCCGAGACTGCCTCTACAGTGACCGTGCTAGTGTAGGCCTCCCTGGTGAGTACCTGAGAGTCCCTGAAGTACATTTCATATTGCTGTAGCATCTTCCGGCTGACTGCGCTGCCGTGGTAGACCACGACGTTGAGGTGCGTCCAGGTGTGGAACTCACGCTCCCAGTTGGCGATGGTGGACAGCGGGGCAATAATGAGGAACGGGCCCCGGATGCCAGTGTGGTGGATCTCCTCCAGGAAAGTGATGGACTGGATTGTTTTACCCAGACCCATCTCATCAGCCAGGATGCAGTTACGTCTGAAGAGGGAAACATGCTTTTTATTCACTTAACCAACAGCTTCACTTAAGTCTGAGGCTTAAAGTCATTAGCTTTTACACAAAAGTTATGGAACTCAGGACTTCAATTAGCCAACAGTACGTGAAATCAAAAGTAGCGTTGAGCATTTTTAGGAACACAAACTATTGCAGTCGAAATGAATCCACAGAGGAAGCCCAAATTTCCTAAGCTCCACGAACTCCAGCTGAGGAACATATGGGTTAGATATGGGCTCACGGAGCACGTTGCTCAAATATACAACATGGCCTACAGCCTACGTTAAAAAGGGGATCGTAACTGAACAAGCAAATGTCAGCGAGAACGTGCTGATACTGCATTCCATAACTCCACAGCTGGCTTAGCTGGCTCTGCTCCAGGTCACAGACGCCAGAGTGCTTGTCATGCCACGGTCACACCCAGACGTTTAAATAATTCAAACACACAGACGCGTTTGTGCGCACCCTGCACACACGCACAACCACGGTAACTACAACAAGTAACAGACGTGGTGTTCTTTCTTCCCCCTTATTCCCCTCCCCCAGAACTTTTATGACGTGGACTGTGGACAGTTTGCTTCTGTTGTCAAGTACCTAGCACTAAGCTCTCAACGGGGCGTCATGTGAGACATAATATTAGGTCAACCAGGAGGCATGACTACAGCAAAACAATCACAAGTGGAAGTATTTCAGGAATGTTTGAGGACCACAGTATGCACACAAACATTCCACTCGCTAACCTGCTAATGACATGAAAGGATAGAGCACGATCATGTTCACCAAAAACTTTGGCGTTTAAGATGCACTTCCAGACACAAAAAAAAAAAAAAAAAAAAAAAATTACAAAACAAATGAATCAACCACACACTAAACTATTTAACATAAAAACATGCACAAAACATCCTATACACAGAAAGTCATAGTACATTTGGCATTGGGTGACTTCTGGGTTAGACTGGGCAGTCACTCCAGGCTGCAGCACGTACACAGCGGTTCTTGTGAGTGCACCAGCAGTGCAGAATCAGCCTGCCAGCCCTCCCTCTCTAACCTGTTATACCAGTTGAAGAGAAGCCAGTTCACTCCCTCCAGCTGGTAGTCCCTCAGGCAGTTGCCATTGCGATACTCCCTCGACTCCTCCCTCTTCTTCCACTGACTGGCCGGGGGCCGCTCCTGCGTAGGACACAGAGGTGGGATGAGGCCTGGACATAGGGCCAGCAGTGGGCTACCACCCTAAGACAGAAGACCCACGACCCCGAGGTGACTCACCACCCTGCGCGGGTCAGGCTGCACCGCCTGCAGCTGATGGAACTCCTCGATCTTGCTCTGCTCCACGTCCTCCTTCAGCTCCCAGGTGCTGTCCTCGTAGGGCAGGGAGCACCACTTCACCAGGTAGTAAACTACCACCTGCCAACAGGACCCACACACGGTCAGCGCGCGTGCTGTCTGGGGAAGGAGTCTCAACACAACCCTAGATTTTATCCCAAACCCTACAATTTCCTTTCCATCAACAAAAGCAGACAATCATATGTCTGCACAGAGAATGTGTGTACAAAGTTTTATAAACTGCACATACTGAATGCACAAAGACCTTTGAAAATCCATTTCCACCCATGATTTTGTTGTATGCAGCTCCCCAAAGAAAGAGTGTGCGGCATTACAAAGTAAAGCCATGTCATTCTGCTTTTCAACCTGGCCTTATCCAAAGCTGAGCACCAGTTACCTCCCCAGTGTCTCTGTCCTCACAACAGGACACCTCCAGAACCCTGTCCACCTCCACATAATCAGGGTTAAAGGCCTCCTCTTCCACCTACAAGACATGAGGAAGAACAGTGCAGGTAAGCTCCTGGGAAGGGAAGCCAAGTCTGAAGGGAAGTGCTAGGAGCACAAAGCCTTACGTCTGAGAAGAAGTGGGCCCTTTGAGCCTGCTTGATGCGGAAGCGACGGATCTTCTGCTGGATCCTCCTGTCCTTCACTAGCTGCTGCTCAGTGGCCCACTCACAGTGTAGGTAGGAGCTGTAAGGGCAGAGCAGTTCTGTAGGCCAGCTCAACAGCAGCTCTTCACCCAATGCTTTCTATACTTCTCTACGCCAAATACAGTCTACTGAATGTTCACGGTTCTTCTTGTGATCTCATGTTAATTATCAAGAAATATACATCCACACACACGCCTCAAAAAACAAAGGATGTGGATCACGTATCAAAGGAGGGGAGGAAAAAAGAAAAAGAAAAAAAAAAAAAAAAAAAAAACAAGGCCTTACTAGTTTTTTTATTTTACAAAGAACACCTAAACTTAAGCTATGAATCCAGGGGAAACCAACAGGCCAAAAGAAAAAACAGTTACACAAAAATCTCCCCTAACAAGTAAAGATTCAAGTCTTCACTTTAAAAAATATATGTTTTACACACACAGACACACACACACAGAAAAATGTAAATACCTCAGTCTTGACTAAGCGAGAAGCCATAATTTTATCAACGACAGCAGCATCTTCTTCACTTGGGTTCTCCTGTTACCAACACAGAAGCGTGTCAGGCTGCTGACCTCGCAGTCACATGCAAAGAGGAGCACCGTCTCATTGTGCCAGGTTCTGAACCAGAGCCAGCGAGCCAGCTCAGCTCACCACAAACAGCTGTGCAGCTGCCCCTTCTGCAGAAGGTGCCTCCACCGTCTTCTCTCTCTTAGGGATCACCCCGAGCTCCTCGTCTGACATTCTGCACTCTCCATCTTCGGTGTACTTCATGCGCTTTACCTGCCGGCTGGATCGCCTCTTCCATGGTGGTAAGAAGCTACGTTAGTGTCCAGAGCATAGCCAACACACTCTGCTCTTTACCCTAAGCTCAGCACCAACATAGCCACATTCCTGCTACTTAATGTCTACAGGTGAATCAGGCAAGATGAGGGTCAGACCGCTTCTTACACGATGCAAATCCAGAGACCAGACAGTAAACTATATATATTCCTGTACAGGGAAGGAGGAGGGCAGCAGGAGTGTCAGCAAAGCACTACCCTTAATCCACAGAACTACATTAATTACCGTAATTAACAGGGCGACCCGTTAAATTAATGCAAGTGCTTCAACATATCACCATTTAAGAACAGGAACTATTCATTTGCAACAAAATCAGTGTATAAAATCACCATTAAAGTGCACAGTTACCTAACAAGGGCCAATTAAAAAATAAAATAAATAGCATGCTTGGCTGATCTGGGCCTGATGTGTTGCATCATTAACACTGTCCTCACAGTTGCCTGTTTAACACTTTTTTTTTCCTGGGGAAAGAACCAAATTATAGATTGAAAGAGATTTAATTAAGGCAGGGCCACTACATGACAAAGATAATAATATCTCTGCAGACAAGGATAATGAGAAGGAGAGCAGAGAGGCGTCATCTCCACTTACTCCCAACTGTGTAGCTCTTCTTAATCAACTCCGTACCTGTCACGCTGTAGCGGCTTTTTCAGCAATGCTACATTTACGTTTCGCTACAGTACAGACACGTTAGTGTTCCCCTTCAAGGGCTCCACCTTCACGTCATGAACCTCACCAGGTTCAGCAGTTCTGTTACCGGTGATTTTAATCGCGAACCTTTTCTTTGGCTCCTTATGAGCCACGTGTTAAAGACAAAGTCGGTGTGGAGTGGACATCACTCCACAGAGGAGGGCCTCACCAAATCGTCGCCTCCGGAGGTGGGCCGAGCTAAAGATTCCTCTTCAGACAGCTCCTCTGATGAATCAGCCTTCCGCTTCTTCTTGCCAATTTTAATTACGATTTTCCTGGGAAGCAAATTAAAAGAAATCAGAAGGGGTAAAATTACTTGGATGTGCAGTTGTAATTATCTAAGGCAAAGGAAGGAACATAGGAAAGTTCTCATTTCTGTGGGGCTGCAAACAGTCACCAAACGTGTTCATGCAAACATGGTAAATCCATTCATTTATACTGCTCTGTAGCCCTTTATACCATGTCACTGGTCTATGTCGACTGTGGATGGTATAGCCTTCGAGGTCAGCCTAAGAAACGGTAGAAGAGCGTACACGCGTGCTAAGGCATGGCCGAGAAGACGAGATTTTGACGTGGTTCCCACACTCCACAGCTTGGAGAACACGGCTGGGTAAGTGTAGGGCTATACCCCACAGAGGTGGGGTAAATTTGATGTGTTCAAATGTTAACAGGATATCGGCAGTGGGCATTAACAGCCAGAACAGAGTGCTGACCAGACCACTGCTTGAGCAGCGCATCTCTTTAAGGCAATGTAAGTTGCAGGAGCAGCCAGGCCGACCTTCCTGTAGTCGGAACACCCTGATGACGGACATCGGTAGCCTCCGGACAGCAACACATCTGTGTCCATTTAGCACAACTGGAAGAGGGGTTTGAACCGTGCAGAAACACACGTTTCACAGCCTTGCAGAGTGCGCACACACCTACACAAGGTGATGGAGACTGTACCCTGAGGCAGGTCACAGCTGTGTACTGTGCAACATTACACACAACAGGAGATGTGCAACCCGAGTCAGTAAAGCAATAAGCCAGCAGCATCTCAGCCAGGGGGAGCAGTAAAGCAATCTATCATGATTACAGCAAAGCACCAATAGTCAGAGAACTTGAATACTGGAGTGTGTGTGTGTGTGTGTGTGTGTGTGTGTGTGTGTGTGATCCAGATGTCCACACATTTCCCTTTTCACCCTGACAATACTGCTTCATCCTTTAACAAACCAGACAAGCAAGCTGTTCCAATGACTCAACACCAAATGAGCTGCATTCTAGCCTGACCACAGAGAACCTTTCGCGTGTGAATCAGCTCATTTCTGAAAGAGCTCACAGATTCATGCGTAACACAACAGGATGTTAATGGGGAGCTAGAGAGTGTGCTTATAAATGACAAAAATCCAGTGGCTGTTACCTGAGTACCTACACACACACACACACACACACACACACACGCACACACACACACGCACGAACGCACGCCTATTATATCTGGAGATAAGTATGGGGTATAATGAATTAAAGGTTCTGTCCATTTAGACAAACACAATGAATTTCCTCATGGGGAACTTCTAAAATTTATTTTTAAATAGCTAAAAACAACCAACCGACCACTAGTCTAATGGAGACCTAAAGGTGGTGACATGGGACAAGTTGCATCATACCCTGCTATCGACATAGCTCAGCTGGTCACATTTCTCTGTGGGGTCACAAAAAGTCAGTAGATCACATACTCCCAGGAGGCTAACATATCACACCCACCTCACCCGCTGTGTGTGTGGAAGTGTGTGGGTGCATGTGTGTGCATCTGAATCTCCGCAGATATACACAGAATTGCCCTTACATTGTGCAACATGGTTACGCTGCTTACACATCCAGTGCAGTCGGTCTGCTAATTTAGGTTTCAATATGGAATCGAGTTAAGACTGTCAGCTGCAGCAGAAACCCCTGGTCATCAGGCCAAGAGGTCAAATCATTTCCCCAAATGGGGGATTCAGCTCTTTAAGCTCGATGGCCCAGTCATCTGCCCTGGTAACTCTGTACAGACTGCGGCTGCGCTGGTCAAAGCCCAGCAGGGCTGGCCCTATTACAAGTGAAGCAACAAGATATCTTGTTTCTCAGGCCAAATATTGTATAAAGGACATTAAAACACCCAATATTAAAGAAAACCTAACATGTAGCAAGGACGGTTTGAGATTTTAAAACTCTCTTCAGTTACCACTCACAAGACTAACATTTCTGAGAAGCTTAGTGTTACCACACACACACACACACACACACACACACACACACACACACACACACACACACGACTCAAAACAGCAGCCAACTTTAGAATAAGGCTGGGGAATTACAACCCATCACCTCCCTTAAGTTACACTCATCATTAACTCTACATCATCGGCAGCAGGGGGAGCAGGTCGAAAAAGGGGGCACAGGCAAGGGGGCAGGGCTGTACAACCAAGGGGGCAGGGCTGCACGGGCTTCAGTCATCCCCCATGCTGTGAGACTTTTTACAGCCTATAACTGCCTTTCAGAGAGACAGTTTATGGAGGCACACCAGGACTTTATGACAGAAGAGACCCCTGTTTCCTGCAGGGAGTTTTCAGCAAACAGACCAACATTCAAATACCCAAGGGGAGTCATGAGTATATGGGGGACACGCGGACACTCCTTAGACCATCGGACACACATGGTCTCCAGCAGAACAGCGGGGAGTGCAAGTGGGCCAAATGGGCCGAATGAGCCAACAAACACACTGCAGTTTCAATGAGCACAGTCCAACGCGTGAAATGGCGAGGTCTCGTACCGTTCTCAAGGAAGAGAGCAAGCACTCAATGTACTAGATCTCAAAGGTCTGCAAAAGTAGAGAAAAATCAAGCCCAGCTCTAGAAATAAACTTTTGTTTTTGTGCAAGAACAGGCATGACTGCAGAAAAAAGTTCATTCCATTCCACTACTTCATTAAAATTCAATTCAATTCAATTTATTTTTATATAGCGCCTTTCGCAACAGCATGCCTCAAAGCGCTTTACAGAGAAA
>JABJVR010000016.1:642725-652839 GCA_025773905.1 Chitala chitala
CACAGGCAGTGTGAGCACTGCACAATGCTGTATGTCTCCGTGACACAGGCAGTGTGAGCACTGCACAATGCTGTACCGACACCAAATTCCACCAACATGTTGTGTGGCATTAATAAATAAATAATAATAATAATAATAAGTCACTACATTTATCCGCAAAGATGTTTATACAGTGGTGACATTTACAGACGTTTACTGTACAGGGTTTATTAAAATGGCAGCTGACCAAGAAGAATTATGTGTATAGAACTTCTGGATCTCTCTCATGACCCTGGAATTGTCGCTAGACTATGTTCGGCACGTTGGTTTAGATTAGGACGTGTTGTGTTATTTTTATTTTTGTGAATTTATCGGTGGTATTGCTGTTGAACCCTGTCTGTAAATGCGCTATTCTACAGTTATTCACACGTTTTCACTTGGTTTTGTGAATGAGACAAGGGGCAGTGACTGTTTGTGTTGTTGCAACTCTACCGCTGTTTTTTTTGAAGAGGAAGGCTGAGAAATGTTGCTAAGATTATTTTCTGCTTGTCTCAGTAATTAGGTTCACCTGTCTCATTAATTAGGTTCACCTCTTCCGTTAGTTATTTGTACTGTTTCTTTCCCCAGTTTTGCTCACCCTGGGGCCATAAGTAATTGTGTTGTATTATAAAAATACATAGCATCCCAATTGTTGTTCCCAAATATTATATTGTGTGTTCACAGCCTAATTACCATACTCTGGTCATTCTGCCTTGTAGAATGTAACTAAACATATAGTGAAGACATATTGACTGGTGGAGTTCGTTAACAGCTACAGTAGTAGTGTTTGTACAGGGGCATAAACCATCACTAATTATGTTAGATGTGGATTCGAGATGCCTGAGTGTGTTCTTCTTTGTTAAATACCACTTTTTCTTCAGTCAGTTCTTCTCTGGTCATAATTTGCTAAAGTTTGTCAGAAGTGGATTTTCAGTTAAAGACACTGATTTTATTCAGGATAAGCCTTTCAGCAACACCAGTGGAAACCAGGTGTGGGTGGAATGACCTACAGGGGGCACACAAACCCCACTGTGGAGCGTGACTGGCAGGTGGCTGAGCACGGTGTTGAAGCAGAGAAGAGGGGCTCTTTGGCAGAACAGCTGGGCGAAATGTGAGAACGTGTGACTTTTTATCCTAGCTGTCAAATCAGACAACAGAGACCATTGTTGTAATGGAGTACTTGTTCTTTGTACCCCAATAATGTTGCAAGACTCTTCTGGACGAGCAGAGCTAGAACAGGAAACTGGCACAGCCATTTTTTCAAACAGAACTGGATTTATTTTAAAAAATGGAGTGCTTTAGTCACCACTTGCTAGAGGGCCAAAAGAGGCAACAACTCAGAGTCAACAAGTGCTGTAAATGTACAAAAGAGCAGGATCTGAGAACATGAGGAGCACTGACCATGTGAGCTCTTCTCAGATGTACACAGCTCTAGCAGATGCCTAATGTGCTTCCTCTTTCCTTAGGATGTTAGGGAGAGCCAAGCCGTTCCTCCTCAGTTCCTCCGGTAGTCGTTCAACCTCTGCCGCACCCTTGCCAGGGCAGATCAGTTACTGGACAGGCTATGTTCACTCACATGAATATTAAGATGACATGGGTTTTCATCCAGATAATTAACGGTGTTTGTCCGTGATATTGTGTACCACAAGAAGTCAAATTCAATGAAGACATAACCTAAAAAAACATACACATTCGAAGGCAAAATTTTCTCATTTAAATTGGGCAAAAGATTAAAGTGAGTGACACTTAAATTTATATAAAAATTTACAATTCAGTACTGCTATTATTAACACAGTGCAGGTACAGTTTCCACCTGCTTATCCAAATGCAGTTTGCTGTGGCAGCAGGCTGAGCTGGTTATACCAGAGCTCTCTTTCTCCAGATACCTCTAGGGTTATCTGAGGCAGTCTAAAGACAAGCCTGAACCACCTCAGCTGGATCCTCTCAATCCAGAGGCTATCCCAGATTACTGAGCTCCTCATCCTGTTTCAGAGAGTAACCCCAGCAACCCTGCAGAGAAACCTCATCTCAGCCAATGTGTACACAGTCTTATTCTTTTTCTCATTCATGAACAAGACCCTGAGATATTTGAACAATTCCTCTTGGGTCAGTTGCTGTCCCCTGACATGAAGAGAGCAGCCCACTCTGTATAAATGTACAGTACGTACACACTGTATATGTGCTCATACCATGGCTTTGGTAAATACTATAACCTTACTGGTCTGGTGATAACCTTACTGGTCTGCTGATGTCATGTGGGTGTGCATTAATTTAATGAAATCACACACGTCGCACCAGCAGCCTAATAACAATTCAGTGTTAATGTACGCTGATTTCATTCAACATTTCAAACCAGTTAAAGGGACTTACTCCGTCCGTGACCAACCTAATCGCACGTTCCATCCTTATAAGGGTCTATATTTTTCAAAGCACAATGAAACATTAATAAATGCTAATTCATTTTATTTTTTTATTAACTTTGAATAGTTTTTAGAAAATATAATTATGTGTCCATTAGCTGTGGTAAAGGTGGGATAAACTACTCTGAGGCATGCAGTTCAACAAAAATAACCTAGTCCAACTTGATTAGCATCACACCAAGTTGTCATTGAATATTTTCACAGACCCACATGCCTTGTGTGACTGCGTATCCCTTATGTGTGTGTATCTGGGTATATTTACTGTGTGCAATTTAGACAAAATGTTAGTCAAGAAACCATGCAAATTAAATTTGAGAAACCATTTGTATGAAAGGGGTGCTGTTTATGAGTCTAACTCAGACACTCTGTGTATTGCATGAGCCTTTCATTTTACCAGAGCCTATCTAATAATTTAAAATATGAATGCATTTGTCATTATCTAGTTGCCATATGGAGAAATTTCATTACGTGTGAATGACGGAGGACAGGTCATGGTGCTGTATGGCCTCTCTTTGGAGCAGTGTCACCTTACAGGGACACTCCGCTGGGTTGCTCATCAATCAGCGTCTCCTCCAGTCTTCACATCCAGAAGAGTGTAAATATGCTGCCAACCATTGACAAAAAAATTGTGTTTCAAACAGAAATTACCTACACCTGGGTGTTCTGTGCAAAGTGATCTAATCACAGAACTACCATTTTCTATGAAGAAGTTATTAATCATGTCATTTCAGTCAGTTAACGAGAAATAAAGTGGAAGAAGGCAAACATAGAAGGAGAAGATACATGTGTTTTGTCAAGAACCTTTTAGCTAGCAAACGGTTTTGGTGTTATTTCACTTTTGTCTGTGACATGTTTTGCTTAGCAGAAGGTAAAAGAGAGATGCAACGCCACGCTGTGACTGCATTACATCTGCATTTTGATATAAAGAGATCAAATTTCTAAAAAAGAGAAAACTGAAAAATGACTTGCATAAACTCTTGGAAAAAAGTAGATACAATCAGGGTTGAATCTCTCTTCACGTAAAACACTGCATTCTAAAGTCATTTTGTCTAGAAAGTGACCGGTCTACACATAGCAAACCTCCCAAAGCATTAAAAATACGGTTTGCAAGAATGACGTTCTACGAATTTGCAGCAATTACATAAATAAAAACAACAGATTTGCAGCTGTAGCGATACATCTGTTTAATATGTCACGGTCCTTTTATAGCAACCAAGTGCTGCAATGTTGAGCAGTGAGGAATGGGAGATTTCCACCCAATTAAATCAGTAATTATTCAGACTAAATCTAATTTAATGGTTCACTGCTGAAATTAATTGGGGGGAAATTACAGATTGCATTTTAAAATGTAAAAAGTAATTATTGACCTTATTATTGCGTTATTATCTGGTTCTGTGTTGTTTCAGTGCTCTCTGTTGAGGAAATGTTAATCCAGTTTTTACACCTTCTAAAAATGTGAGGTCACTGCCTTTACAGAAACAGCCGAATTTAAGTGTGTCTAAATATGGCCATTAAACGGGTTTTCCTGAATGCTTTATCTATGACAGCGATACGAGCTGACAGCTTTGTAATTAGTTTGTGCCACACTGTCTTTTTCGCATGTATTGTCAGCGTGGTATAAATCTAGTCATGGACGGTTTATTTTAAAATACTGCACATTTCACATAGACCATCTGAATATAAATTGTAGTTAATTAGTTTAATGGCCTGACAATATGTGCTTTGTTTTGTTAATTCTTTAAGGAAAATGTCCATTGAGTTTTCTCTACACAGCCACCTAGCATTTATGTACGTTTACAGACAGTAAAAATGTGTCAGTTAAAAGTATCCTCTGCTCACAGAACATGATATTCCTGTGTTACTTTGGCAACATGAGAGTTCAGCTGAACACGTACAGCCTTAAAAGTCAAAGATACGCAGCAAATACAGGGTCACGGGCCGCATGTAGAGCCCTTCCATCCACTGGCCTGGTACATGACTGCGTCTTCCGCAACTGTTAAACACAGATGGCCTGATTGACGAGAGGCCTTTCCTGTGTCTTGGCAACTTCGTCTTCTGTCAAAGTGCAATTTTGGCACGCACCAGTAACAGCAGCCGCGGCTAGGGCAGGCGGCCTTCGGAGATGCCCCCCAGGTATGCGCTATGTCAGGCCATTTTTTTCAGGCCTTGAGCCTCCTAACTCAGATGTGGAATTTGGTTTAAATGACAGTTAAAGATTGCGTGTGGCAGCTCCCAATCAAATTTGCCTTGACAGGAAAGACATAAAAAGGTAAGGACGAATGAGTCTTCATCCTGATATTAGGTAATAACAATGTTAAGCTGCATAAGTGAGCCAGAGCTGAATTCAAATGCAATATTCATTTTAGGAATATGAGTGACTGGGGAGAGAAAAAGGCAAAAATACACAGCCTTCATATAGCAATACTCCTCTTTTATCCCCCAGGCCACAGTTTTCCTTACACCTCAATGCAGCAATTATAGACCATAATGACTGCAGTGCAAATAAGGCAGAGATTTTATTAAACCAAATGAGAGACTCATCTTTGTATTAGTACTGGGTGATTGACAGTGACGAGTGTTGGGCAGGCCCAGATGTGAGCGTGATGAAGAGGCTCTCGGCAAAGCTCCTGATAATGTTACAGCAGAGAGGCTGCTTGGCAAAGCTCAGCCAAGGAGAGAGAGGGGTGGCGTCCGACGCACATGCACCCATTCGCTCTGGCACACCGACAGGAAAGGGGGGTAGGTGGCAACAAGGGGGTGGGAGGGAAGCCTAAATAGGGCATCCTACAAAATCCCATTAAAAACTATGTTAAAACTACCTTACGGCTCAAAGTCACATGGTTACGTATTTGATGATCTGCCTTTGATTTTAGGATTGTATTTAATATTATGTTTTGCATTTTCTTTCCCGATCAGATGGCCGACAGGTTGCTTTGTCAGTGAAAACTGGGCTGTTGTGAGCATAATTAAGGTTCAGGTCTCACTTAGAAACAAACCCAGAGCGTACTGTTTAAGGCGCGGCCGCCTCACTGCTCTCCTACTGCACGCTGTGTGCGGGCCGTGCATTTGGGCGAGCTAGCGGCCCTGCCCAGGTCAGCTTCGCCATGATCACGGAACACTAAGAGCACAGTGATCAGGTGTGAGGGACAGGTGAAGAGCTTTGTTAAAGGACATCGGGAGCCTTGATGGATGGGTAAGGGCTGTCTGCAAATACATCACATGCTGACATTTATTAGTACAGTGCACAAAATACAGGGGATGTTATTGGATTTGAATAACACCTCGCAGCCAAATTTCCAAGCCCAGGAAATATATTAAGATGAAGCAATCTCATTTAATAACATCCAAACTAATAAAAGAAGAACGGATTGGAAATTAAATTTATGAAAATTACTCTGTGGGTGGAACAATCCAAAACCCCAGCCTGGCCTGTTGACTTCAACAAGGCAGTCCTACCCACAGATTCAGAATACATATGCTATTTTATCTTAAAAGAATTCAACTGAATTTCACTAGAATTGTAACTTTATTTTTTAATAATACAGCATTCATACCATACATTTTCAAGTGTAAAAGTCATACGAATGTATGTGTACTTAATAATACATATTTGTAACTCTTTTGTAAAATTTTGTCACTACAAAACAGTTTCAACTACAAAGTATGTTTATGCACTTGATATTCCAGACATGTTGTTGTTATAATGTTAGTTTATATTTTTTGTTTTGGTAGATCAGACTTACAGACATAAAAAATTACACCCTTTTATACCAGTCTGTAACATTCCATTAACAAACAGTCGACTGAAAGTAGTTATATAAAAAGTACATGTTCCAAGCAGCCCGTTTTTCACCTGAGTGTTGTTTAGCCTAATTGTTCAGAAACTCAGAACCCAAGACAGACGATTTCAGATCATCTTTTCGTAGTTAGATTGAAGTTCACTCCATTCTAATTCTGATGCAGTCAGCATGTTTTATGGTGAAGTAGTGTTTTTTCTTTTTTAAGTTTAATCATGAACACATATTTCTAGAAAACTGCACAATTATCTGCACCGTGTCAGCACTGTTCGTGGTGTGTTTGGTGGGCAGAGTGCGTGTTCAGCCTGAGCACACCAAGTGCCACATATCGGCTATGTGGGTGAAAACGTGTGTGCGGTGACAAACCTGAATGAGACATGCCTGCGTGATGGGAGACTAGAAGGTCGTGTTTTTGTCCAGATTGTCTACTTGCCTGTCACCAGTCTGTATCTGATGTGTCTGGCAGCACTCTCTCCAGCACATGAAAGTTTTATGATAAGTGAAGAAATTTCTAAGAAAATGGACGATGAAGCGTGTCTGTTTCTCGACAAATGCGTAACCTGAGATCTTACTCGTCTGATTAGGCTCTGAAGGTTTCTGCAACAACACAGATGAGTCTCAGTTAATACCTGCGTTACTAGTGGTTAGACAGACCCGCCAGCAGGGGGCGGTCTAACGTAGCGTATAAACGCAGTGCAATGAAATACTGACTTTCAATCCTTGTACAATGGATTTTGTTATGTTGCCAACGTATTGAGTATACATGCGGGAATATTATTCTGATATAATTTGTTAACTTTAGTTCATAAAGAAGGACTACCAAATTCATTAAGCAAACTGGAATAACGACCAAGTTGTAGATATGTTCCAGTTTCACCCCCGCATCGTTTTAAATGATCATGGAGCCTGGCAATGCGAACGGAAGAGTGTAGTCAGACTTAAAACGGTAATAAAGTGGTACTTATTAACGTTGTACCATGAGCCTTGTTATCGTACACCTCCAGCGTTTCCATGTTGCCTGTATCTTTCCCTTCGTATAATTACAAGCAAAAAAAAAGTATTAATAGTAAGGTAACGCAATATGGTACGTTGCTATATATATATATATATATATATATATATATATATATGTGTGTGTGTGTGTGTGTGTGTGTGTGTGTGTCTGTCTGTCTGTGTTTATTGACTTGAAATATTTAACAGCGCATTAAAAGCACATGTGAATGTAGTTTACTTTAGTTGTGTTACATAATATTTATTAAATATTTTGTATTAATCCCGTAAAGTTTTTATCGAAAAGTTTTCCTGACATTTGTTTGATAATTACAAATGAAACCCTTTAACATAACAACAATTGTGGATGTATTCCGATATGAACAGTTTATAAAATATATTTCGTAAAATCGTGTAAATTGAAAAACGCGAACTGATACAATAATTTCAAGAGGCCTATCACAATAAGAATTTAAAGTGGTTATTTTAATAATTGACCTAAATGCTCAGAACTCATTTGCGCAATTAGCTTCCATTCCGATTGACCTTCACGTCTAAATGTTAATGCCATACAAGAAAGGAAAATTAATAATTATTTTAAAAACTGAAGTCTTCCTTCGCGGATTTGAAAGAATAATTTTACAAATTACTTCATTCACCGAATCCTGTATTTTCCAGATTGTTTACAGGCGGATGCTTTCGTTTAAGATCTCATATCTAGCCTTTTTGTAAAAGCTCAACCATCCATAATGTCTTAATTTTTTCAGCGGGAAACTCATTTCAATTTATCACTATCCAAGTAAATTAATGTCTGAATGGGGATTTATTCAATTTATCCGGATTATTGATTTAAATTAAACAGAAGACATATGGTAACTTTTTATACGAGTTTTTAATATACACAAAATAGAGAAAGAAAGTGGACATGTGGCTGAACAGGTGACACTCCAATACACTGTATATTGTCCACTGCAGTGTCGTCAGCTGCACGGAAGGATGAAGAAGGCAAGTTTACTGCTGGTGGGGGGCGTACCCACCTGTTATTGTATGGACGCATTTTACACACGTGGTGGTTTATGGTATAACACAGATTTAGCACCCCCCCCCCCCCCGGTGTTTTATGCGGGGCCAAATCCAACGTTATCTTCAGATGTGCCTATTTGCCCATAGCTGTCATATTTTCTCTTTTTGTGGTGTTTCCTCATAAAATCCAAATACACGACCTTCCAATTAATTGTTACGTTAATTTATTGTACGCAGACTGGCATTAATGCACTTAAATTATGTGCGAGTTGTCTGAACCCAACTGACATCAAGGTCTAAGAATAAAATAGTTGACTTTCTGTTCGTCTGTGAACAGCCTCCAGATTGTAATTGTATAATCGGTTATTGGAAAGTGAGTTCAGGTGGGAAAGTTTCATACCGAACGTAAACAAATATCCCAAAGACGGAAATAGAGAAATAGAACCTCAATGAAAATTAGAAAATACAACATAATTTTTTCCGAAAACACAAGCATTAATCAAACGTTTTCAAGAAAAAAAGAAGCATATTTTTAAACAGAAAAATTATATAAAAAAAACTAATGATTGTGCACTAATATTAAAATAAAATAGTACCAATTGATGACACAATTATATATATGCACTCTTTTGAAATAATAATGATATAATTTTACAACAATTTACAACAATTGACGGAAAATAAACCCCAATTTAAACGCCTAATGTACTAATATTCCGTACCTCGCCTGAAGGGGGCAGGCTTTCTCCATGAATATGTATCAACGTTCGTGTCTGTCATCTTTAAGCCTCTCCTGTAATTTTAGTTGACCAAGTACTGCCGACCGCACCCGTAAAATAAATTCTTGAAAGAAGAAGAAGAAAAAAAAGATATGCTAATTATATTTCAAAAGGCAGGCACCAAGAACTGTTAAAAAAGTGGTGCCACATTGTGAAACACAGGGTGTCTGTCACAAACAAAGGCCTGGCAGTCTATTCTGATTCAGTACTGCTGAGCACCATGCCTGCAAAAGCCAATTACACCCACAGCCCACTGTGAGGTCCTAATGAGCCCAATTACTGCTCACATGATGAAAGCATACACTCCCCACAATCACTTACTGATACGTACACTGCCATTACAACAAGCCATGTCAATAGCATTCCCAACTGGTGCAAGTTATTCTAAAAATGGCCACTAATAATAGTTTGTGTCTGGTTTCCTAAAACATTTATACCATCTCAGAAAAACATTGCAAAACAAATGAATTACATTGTGATAGCTTATCACGTTCATGTACATGTGCATTACATTTTGACATCCCTTCCCTGAGTTTCCTCAGGCCAGTGGAAGAAATGGGTTTATGGAGTGTTGGCTGAGGCCTAGCAGGAGCCATGCTGTCCACTGGGATACTTTAGTGTGTTGAACTTACACCACTCCAGAACAGTCAGCTTTAGCAAAAGCTACAGCCACAGAAATCCAGATGAGTATTTATTTTGTCTAAGTCATTACCTAAATCAACTCATTTCAATCACTTTGTATGGTCAAATAAATTTGGTCAAATAACATTATTTAATAGATTATTTAGATGTGGTTTATGTGAACTGTTGTAGCGGGGAATGACAAACATGCAAAACGATCAACACATTTCCTCTAACCCCCTCCACCCCACAAACTGACTCTACACACAGTGTAGCTAATATACAACACTGTGTAGCTAATACACAACACAGTGTAGCTCATACACACACAGTGTAGCTCACACACATGCAGTGTAGCTAATACACATCACTGTGTAGTTCATACACACGCAGTGTAGCTAATATACAACACTGTGTAGCTCATACACACGCAGTGTAGCTCACACACATGCAGTGTAGCTAATAT
>JABJVR010000016.1:652939-704390 GCA_025773905.1 Chitala chitala
ACACACAGTGTAGCTAATACACAACACAGTGTAGGGTCCCCTGGACAGTGTGTTCTCTGATAATGTAATCTCTACAGCTGACATCCTTGAGCACTCCTGTACATGTTAAATGTATGGGATTACCATCATGACAACTGCCAATTCCCTCTTTTACAATAGTTACAGCAGTCATCTGGTAGCCTTCTTCCATTTTTTTAATGTATTAAATAAGGCTTATTGTACATGTATTGGTCTACATTGCAAAATATAGTACCAGAAGTACACATGTGATGCAGTACAAAGAGAAAAAAATAATTTTATTGTTTACATTATGTTTATAATAAAATAAACATTTGCCTTAAATAAGGTGGACTTTTTAATTTCACACAACTGGTACTATAATTTTATAGTAGTTTTTAATCCCAAAGGGAAAATAGTTCTCTGCATTCGGCCCATCCCCTGGGGGCAGCAGCACATACCCACAGGCAACACCCGCTGAACTAGCATTGGACTGTCTTGCTCAGGGACACACCTGGCTAGGCTGGGATTTGAACTGACACTTCTGTATACCAGCCAACAACTGCCATTAATTTCTTACCATAACAGAATACCTGTGCAAAAAAATGGTTTTGATTTGAAATCTTGACACATATTGTTAGTAACCAAACAGATTATATGTCTCCTGTTCTTCATCTTTAAGTCAGTTTTGTTTTTTTACCCATCTTCTGTATTATGGACAAATGTAGCTGAACACAAATGATAAGGCGTAGCGACCACGCAAACACGCACGCATGTGTGTGTGTACGTGAATGCGTGAAGTGTCCCACGTTGTGCAGGTGAACCCGCTCTGATATAAATATGCATGCTTTCGTCCGCACCTGCACTGCAGGGGACATTACACACACACACACACACCTCTGGAGGTACTGATATCTCATCCTTCGCTCACAGAGAAACATTGTTCTGTCAGCCTCCTAAATAATTTGTGCTTCTTTTGAGAGGTCAATGGATGGAAAAAGGCTCATTGTAAATGATTAATGGGGAGAGTTGTGCAGAGACACTTTGGCCTCCTTGATGTTGACAGCCCTGCCTGTTATGGGCACCTCATACCCCGTCCATAGACTTTGTATGCTAATTTAATTCATACATGAACACATGTGATCAATAGAGAGCTGGTATAGGTTCATACAAGCCTTTGCAGACAGATTTGTATAGTGACACAGAACAGTACGGAGACAGAACTCCTTTGTTAAAAAATAAAAAATAAAACATGAAAGATAGAACTAAAGAATATCAGAACAATTATGCTTTTATTTAAAAGGAAATAAATGTATTAAGTATGCATTAATTTTTTATAATAGTTTTTTTTAGTAATAGTTTTATTTACATTTAAACTCTTTTAAATATACATGTATTAGATGTAAGTGCTGAAAGCAGGAGAGAGGCTTCATGATAATGACACACCTTTCAGGAAATACTTATCACATGTTCTTCATTTCCAGAAAGGCTTCAGTGCAGAAAAACGCCAGGTTGGGACAAAGAGAAAACATGCAGCTGGGCATTAAGCAGGATTTACTCGTTTTGGCAGCCTGCAGATAAGGCTCCCATTCCTGTGTCCCCCCCTCCTGCAAGCCCTTTATCAAAGACACCCCTCCAATTCCACTTACACACACAGAACTCATTTTGCATTTAATAGTGGTCCAGTTTTCACTAAGATCCACATTTTGTAAATCCACAAACGTTTTAAGAGGGACTGGTTTTTGTTTCATCGTACCACATTCACAGAAATGACGGTTGTACAGTCGGCGTGATCAGGGCAGCTTATGGGTCCTTGTGGTCATATGTCATGTTATTAGGGAATGTTTGTGTTGTAAATGTGTGCAGGTCATGGAATCAAAGTTTTAACGTAAATTAGGTGCTTATTTAGCCCATTTGTTTATTAAGGTCCGTCACGCTGAGGGGAGGACCACTACTCTGTGCAGAAAACCTGAACACACAATTCAGCTTTGTGACCATGGCGACTTGAGCCGGTGGGAGCACGGTTCAAAGAGGTCGTATCAAACTTTCCCGTGGGGTGCCGTTTTGCGGCACGGCCTCGCATGATGCCTCTCGGTGATGGCGTGTGTCTGAGGCCGCCGTATGCCAGCAGGAGGAACACTGCAGAACGGAAAGCTCTGTGACCGTAACCACCACGTAACCACCCCAGCCCACTGCTGTCTGACCTCGCTGGCAGCGTGGCTTCCTTGTGGAATCACTGCAGCTCTTCTTCTGCTTTGTGGACATCACATGTGCTGTTTTCAAATAGAGATGACAGAGTTACAAATCACAGAGCATCATGTGTTCGTCCTCATCTTCATGTTCTGTTTCAACAAATCTGGCTTCGTCGCTAAACAAAAATGGCAAAACAATGGGTCAGGTTTCCAGGCCTCCACTGCACTGGAAGGACTAGCCTTCAGCAGGACAAGATACTCTTGAAGTACTAACAGGAAAAATCACAGCATGTTACACTACAGGAAAAAAGGAGAGTCTTTTCTGGGGAAAATGTGCTCTGACATATACCTTCTGAGAAACTGCTGGAACATGGCCAGTAACAAAATGCAATAAAAAAAAAAAAAAACTGCTGAAGGGAACCAATCACGTCAGTGCATTTCTGACCATCAGGTGTGGTTTAAATTAGTGTCCTTATTACAGAGTTTTACCATAAATGAAAGGAAGCTTACAGGGCTGTGTGGTACAGCCCCAGAATTTGCCTTTGATGAGTCAAGATGTCACTAAGAGAGTTAAGAGGATTATGGATCCGCGCGTTCCCTGGAGTACCGCTGCATCCTCACGGTCGCCCTTCTCCTGCCTCATTTGCAGCTGTCCATGATGAGTGTGCGCAAAATTGTTCAAACAGACTCTATGACTGTGCTCAGAAAATTAATATTGCATGATGGCTGTATGAGAGCTTCCTAAAGATGGCATCTGTCTAGAGGACAGATGGTTTAGACTACAAGGAGATAGGTGGCCTTTTTTTGCTGCTCAACTGTAATGAATTGCCTCATAATCTATTCCATCTCCTTGCCATTAGCAGACTTTGAACATTTGCTAATATGAGCAGAGGCCTCATTTTCCAGGGCTTTAATCACATAAAATAGTGGGTACCTAATTCACTAAATTAAATGGGCTGTTGATTACCAAAGCAGCAATTTAATACATCATGGAAAATTAGGTAGATTTTAATAAATTACCCATTCCACTGAATTCTGTACAAATTCAAACAAAAGAAAGGGAAATGTTTGCAGAAAGTGAAAATTGGCCATATTACAATGAGAAAGAAACATGGAGAAATGGTGAAGACCTCGCTGAGGAGCACAGGACAGTCATGCGTTCCACTGCGTCACTGTGTCTTCATGTGTTCCACTGCATCACCGTGTCATGAGGCATTCCATTGTGTCATTGTGTTGTTAGGCATTCCCCTTTTCTCATCACGTGTTTTATTGCACCACTGTGTCTTCAGGCATTCCACTGTGTTGTCAGGTGTTCCACTGCATCACTTTACATGTTTTACTGTGCACTATCATCAGACGTTTCACTGCATCATCAGAAATTCCATGGCATCCCTGTGTCGTCCCATGGCGTTCCATTGTGTCGTCCACTGTGTTTTCAAGTGTCCCACTGCATCGTTGTGCCTTCAGGTGAGTCACTGTGTTACTGTGCACTTTGCTGTCAGGCATTCCACTACATCACTGTATTGTCAATTCATCTTTCAAGACCAAAGGCATGACTTGCACCTCGGTTACATGTCTGAACAATTCTCAGTTCTGCCACGAGGCAGCCAGTGAATCTGTTAAGTCCAGTGCTGAGGTATACCTCCTGCAGTAGTTAAGCACTATGCAACAAAGGCTGGTCAAATGCTCTTTTCAGATGGGAGAGCAGTGGACCACAGTGAAGTTTGGAGCCTTTGTGTTCCGTCTTAGCAGAGACTGATAGCTTCGTACACATGGGTTATTATCTCTGCAGGAGAGAGAAGTATGTGGGCCAGTGACCGTGGGCTGCCAGAAAGCTGAGAAAACGAGCGGTAAGTAGTGGAAAGGAACTCAGAACAATCAGCATGTCTGTGTGCTCTATAGCGAGCAGAGGCATCTTCAGAAGGTAAACAGGGAATCATGTGGAAGGCTGCAGTGCTTTGGAAAACAATGCTGCTCTGTACACTCAATCTGGAAGCAGTTTATGGTAAACCGCACTGGATTCTCTGACCGGGTAACCAATGTCCCATCCTCGTCTCTTAAACTTTGCATGACTTAAAGCCATCAAACGGTCACGGCTCCACGAATCACGGTACGACACGGTCTGCTGTAGTTATCGCGTCCATCTACAGAGTGGTTAGGAAGTGTGTGGCATTAATGTGTGCCTGCCATTTGTGTTTACTGACATTAAACCCATCATGGTCAACAAAAATCACAAAAAAAGATTTATTCTAAAAAATATATTTCAGATAACACAACAGCCAGTTATTTACACATATTACATTTACCAAACTGTAAAAGAAGTAAATGACCAAAAACAACCGTATTTAGCATTGAGGAATATGGAATTACAGTATTTACATAAACAAAAACCTTTTGTTTTAAAATTGTACACTTTAAAACAAACTGTTTTAAAATATATTTAAGTATGAATTTAACATATAATCATAGCATTCGATATATGAGGTACAGCTCAGGAATCCAAAAGGTATATATTCTTCATATACTGTTCACTTATTCAGAACATAACATCTGATCCTGTTATACGGGAATCGTTTGCCACGTTTGCCACACTGTGTAACTATGCAGAGGGATTTCTAAACGCTTGCACATTACAGTAATAGATTTGTCACATTGCAAATGTTCCAAGTACCCATATGTGCTCTTTGTAATCAATCAAGGCAAATTTCTACCAATGAAGAAAAATCAACTCCAACTTGAAGATAAAATTAATCTTTGCTGTGCATTTCTGTGTTTTGTTATTTAATTGACAGAAATTGCATGCATCAAAGCAAAGGCATACTGAGACTTAATGTGCATAAAATGGACATCAGCATTTTAAATAGGTGGATTAACACATTAATCCAGGCAATTTCATCTACAACTTCCAATAAAATCACCACAGTGCAGAACTGCTAATGAGGCTTAACTGGGCTTTCGCCTAGCGCGATCATTAGGCATAGCATCAGACTTTAGTTTCTCATGTCCTGACCTGGCACACTGAAATAGAAAAGGGCTATTAAAATATACAGATGTTCACACAGCACATTACCCACAATGTACATCACACTTCATTTGAGCCAAAGGAGTGCATTGCAGACAGGTATCAGCTAAGAATAAAATGCCATGTGATGACTAATGAACACACCTCAATTACATACACAAAGCTGTACAGACATTACATAGGAATAAAGAAAAAGGAAACAAAGATGAACAATGGTGTATTATGTCAAAAGCAGTAGATTTTAAAACAATAATATATCCTTGTCATTGTTTACTGCTGTTTCTGCCTCAAAACGAGACTGAATATGAGTTATGAACACACAATGGGAACTGAGAGTTATGAGACTTATAGGTTTATGAGTGATGGACGTAGAAGTGTGGACGTCTCCTTCTGTATGGACAGAAGAGCCTGCAGGGCTTCCACTGTGACCGTCAGGCTGCCAAGCACCACGCTGTTGTCCTGCACATCCAGAACTTCACCAGGGAAGGGAGGGGGGACAAGAGGAGGAGAGGGACAGAGAGGGAGGGAGTGGAGAGAGATAGAGAAACAAACAGACAGAGAGGGTGCAAGGAAAGAGAGATAAAGAGAGGGAGGGAGGAGAGAGACAAAGTGGGAGGGAGGACAGAGATACAGGAAGGAAGGACAGAGGAGAACGAGAGAGAGGAAGAGGAGACATTTACAAAGACAGAGAGAGAGAGAAAGAGAGAGAGAGAGAGAGAGAGAGAGAGAGAGAGAGGATCAAGACAGAGCGAGGGAGGGAAAAGAGGGAGAAAGAGGACCAGAACAAAGCAGACACAAAAAGGAGAGACAGAAAGATGAGACACAATTGAGAGAGACAGGAAAATGGACACACATCCACAGAACACATGAGAGCCTCACAGTTTCTTAAACATTCCTTTTACAGTAAATGTAGAGTAGCTTATATATTTACTTTCTGTTTTAAAGGCACATGTCCATTTCCTTGTCCTATGTATATGACCCATGTGGTGTGCATGTGTACATCTAATCAATAAAAGTGCTGGTGTTAAGTGTAGTTTATGTGTAATGTGAATCGTGTGCAAACACTCACTGTCCAGGTCGGTGTCTGTCAGGTCACACTGCTGCTCCAGGATGTCCGTGATCCTCAGGAAGGCGACGCCCACGTCCTCACACTCCTTATCCTGCTCCTCCTCGGGCGGGTCACTCACCACAGTGAACCTAATGCTGGCCAACAGCACAGCGTCAAGAAGGCCCCATCACGGCACTCGTGGAGGTCCGCTGCGTAGGTTGAGGCTAGGCATTGACGCTTGTGTACGTCAGTGAAGGTCTTGCTGAGGGCCTTCCACACGATTATATGTGGTTTTTCAGTTTGTGTCTTACAGAAGCCAAATACACTGCATGGAATTTCGTAAAGCAACAAAGGTTAAGCGCCTTTTTCAAGGAAGATCCCTCTGAGACCTTCAACCCTGTCAGATGCTGAACCATCTCAGGATTCACCTCTTATACCGCCACCTACTGTTTCAGTCACAGGAATGCAGTTTTTCACAAGCATAATGGCACATGCAGGTGTAAAACTCCAGGGGCCTGTCTCATGGTCATCAGTCCTCTGTACCAACTGAAGTCCACCGACTGGAATGCCAGCACTTATTACAGCTCTAGGGCTAACAACACCACTTCCTTCTTACAGACAAGAGTGACAGCACTGGCTAGCCCATGCTGTGGAATGTCCATGTAATCCTGCCTAATTTAAAAGCCCACATGTCCTCTGTCCTTGGTGAGTAATTACAGAAATGTGTATCAACTGATTTTCATTTATATGTTGTCAAATTTCCATCTGGATGAACTAAAGAATTTACCACAATGAATTTCTCATGTCGTGTCCTTATTTCATATGCTGTCCAGAAAACTTGATAATTGCACGCCTTGGTATACCACAACATGGTAAGAACTTACATTTAAACAAATGCTGTGGAAAAGGAATGTGTATTTGCACAATGCTACTTAACAAACACAAATATTATTAATCACATACATAATAATCAAAGCCTGGTTCTTGCACTACAGCCGTCACAAAAATGAAACGTCTGCAGCAAAACAAAAAATGAACTAAAGAATCTTCCAAGTTTGTGAATGTATTTACAGCACCTAAGTGAACAGCTCTGCCAGCTCTGATTCCCGGCCAGAGAGCTCCGCAGTCACATTCTCATGCTTGTGAAAAACGCACTCAATCGGCTCTTGCACATTAAAGGCTTTCCTTACAGAGCACAGTGGGCATATTCATGGAAAAAAAAATCTGAGGTGAGCACAAGCCTTGCAGGCAGCTTATTTAAATGAACATTTGTTCAAAAGCAAACCGCAAAATGTGTCGCCATTTTTCTAAATAAGTGCAACTGTCTCAGACTGTCTGTCTCAATTTTACTTGCACCGTTTTCTAATTTATGATGAAACTACCAGAAAGGCACCTCAGATAATGGAACAGTCTTTCACTCACTGGCCAATTGGACTTAACGACTTCAAACAGCATGGTAAGATTAGGAAGCTGCAACTTGTGAATGTCAGAGCCCCCTAGACTTTAAGCTAACTTTTAATTAATAGGCAGCAGGTAACATGTCAGCTCCAGGTCAGGACTCAGTCGGGGGCCTTCTGTTGTACCCTTGAAAAAGGTGCTTCTCCAGTTGGGTCTGTGAAAGTATCCTGCTGGATAAAATGGCATATGGGCCTTGTTTTAACATACAGTCGCCCCTTCACATTTGCGAAGGTTAGGGGTGGAAGACCCCTGTGAAATGTGAAAATTTGTGAATAATACTTGGCCCTCCAACTTCAACCCATAACATTCTGGTGACAAAGATGATTTTACTATTAAAAACATAAAATGCAAATTTTAAATAACACAAATTTTATATGATACTATGTGACACAAATAATTCTCAGTGTTGTTTACTGGCTTGAGTTGTCTGTCAGTTTCTGTGATGTTTTGGCAAGCACACACACACATACACACATACATATATACACACACACACACACACACACACACAAATAACACTGCCATTCAATTGTTCACAGCCAACTTGCAAATAACCAAAACAGCAAATGTGAAATTTGTGAAACTAGAGGGCTGACTGTACATGCTTTTTGAAAAACAGTTAGCTGCATACAACGCCAATGATTAAGTTACAAGTCCTGCAGAAGTTCTGCCATCTCAGCACTCCAACACAGGTGGTCAGGGGGGCACCAAGGTGGTCTGCTTGGTGCCCGGACACGGGCAGGCCAAACACGGCGAAAGAAGAATAATTAGTTGTACTATGCGTTTCCGATTTAGCCACCAAACCTTACCTTTCCAAATGCTTGGCATCTCCAGCCAGCACTGAGCGCAGAAGGTCCCGCCTGGCCTTGTTGTTCTCCACGTCCAGGTGAATGACTGTCAGGGCAAACAGGGGCTGGTTACGTCACACACGCACCCCCGCAGCTGACCCCCTCCCCCACGTCTGGCTGTTCAGTCTAACAGACGCTGCTGTCGGCTCCAGAGGCCCGGCGCTGTGCTCAAACGCCCTGCACGTCGTCGCTGGCAGGTTGGCGCACGCGCTGTCAGGGATGTGTGCGCTGGGCTCAGCGCGCTGGATCTGCTGTCACCCCCTGTTAGCAGCGCCGGCGACCTCGGCAGCGCGAGCCCGCCGTCTTCGCCGCGCGGGAGGGGACTCAACGATGCCGTCTTTTGCCCAGGGAGTCCACGATAATGATGGCATGTGGCAGGGAACTTGTTCTCCCTGACAAAAGCAACAATTCAATCGTCCCGTCCGCCCTTTCCCCGCCACAGCTCTGAGACAGAGGTAGCGTGGTGGGGGAGCCCGGCAGAGCTGCAGAGTGAGGCTTTACAGAGCCGTCTCACATTCGACAAGCTACTACAGGACAAACATCAAAGGCTCGGCGAGGCTCGCTATTGGGTAATGGGTGTACTGCGGATCAGGCCCCACTTAGTCACAGCGCTGTGTGATACCACTGAACAGGCCCCACTTAGTCACAGCACTGTCTTCGAGACTACAGCTCTCCAAATGTGCAGCTCAGCGGTGGGTAAAGAAACAAAAACAAACACCGGCAGCGGGACAAAGACGCAGAGCTGTGAAAAAGTACTGTTTCATCTGTAAGCGCAGTTTTCCTATGATTTCATCCATCTAACATAATACAAAGTAAAAGGTGCTGCAACAAACAGAGGCCTGTTATAAAGGCCTTCAAAAACAGAAAAAAAAAGCCCTGACCGACTGGTATAAATGGACGTCCAAAACAGCTAAAGAGACTCTACTGTGTGTGTGAAAGGAAGAACTGGACTGAGGAGTCAAAGAGGCAGTAATTATAATGCTGCAGTCATATGACAGTGTGCGCTCTGTGTGTGAAGTAATTCACAAGCCTGCCTATATTACTTTTCTTGACTATCATTTCATTGTTTCCTAGGGCAATAAAGCTCAATTTTACACCTTTCTTTCCACATTTGCTCTCATATAAAGATATTATTATTATTGTCTGTCTTTAGAAGCTGAGAGGACTCAATCAACCTTCATATAACAGTAAAAACATTCAAGTGTGTACAGGTTTTATGAATGCAACTAAAAACTCAAATTTATCATTAGCATAGTCATACAAATTAATTAACAAATTTAACGGTTTTTCGTTATAATTTTCTGTATGAAAGTTAAAACGGTCCAGTTTGATGTGCCCAGTATGCATCACAAGTTAAAGCATTCATGGTTACCATGACAGCACCACAGGGTCCTTATTCTTAATGAAATCTGTTTTGCAGATATTTTTTAACACAAAAAACATTACACAGAACACATGGATTTAAATGAATTAATATGTAATCCATCCAAGTAAAAATATTCGTTTCTTCATTGTCTTCATAGTGTCCAACTGAGAAGATTAATTTCAGTGCAGGTTGCCATTCAAAAACTTTGCACTATTAAGGAGGAAGTCGTGTTCTCACTAAAGACTGGTCTAATTAGGCTCTTATCACAGAGACAGTACGTGAATAAAAACGATTCTCCGTCCTGACATCATGCAGCCATGAGCTAACATGAAGCATCACTGCACAATGCACTCTAGAATATGTATGAAAATGAAACACACACACACGCACGCACGCACGCACGCACGCACGCACGCACGCGTGTCAGGAGGCACGTCCTAACTGGATGTGGAGAACGTACCGCTGCTGTAGTTGTAGTAGATCCTCTGGCCGACCCGGGGCTTGGACAGTGACAGCGGTGTCTCCACTGAAGGCCCATCCAGGAAGGTGTACTCCACAAAGAGCTTGACCACATCAGGGTCTGTGGAGATCCTGGAGCCTCGTGTCAGGCTCAGGGAGGTGATCTCCATGCGGATGCGCTCGGACGGCTGCAGAAGGATTCAGCCGAGAAGCAATAGAACCAGCCTTTAACGTCAATGTGTCAGTGTAGCATACAGGCATGCTCCGCTGTAAACCTGGTGCTCACATAGATAACATCCTCAACTAGGAAAAGAAACTTCATTAAGAAGGCAGCATTTAACTGTAAACAGTCTTTTTATTTTTTGGGGAGGTGCTGTACAAATCGTGGTTTGTCTGACTTGAATGAAAATTCACGTTCAACCACTGTTTTAATTCAAATATTAATTGTTGAAATACAGCAAAGGAAAATATCGGCATCTAAATTATTTTGGAAATAATCTTAATAAACATCATGATGGGTGCAACATGTATGTGCTTAAAAGCATGAAGTATGTTGGGGAGAAAATATATGACAAACTGGGAGGAAAGGTCAGGGCTACAGGTCTGGTTAGCTACAATAAATAATCTTATCAGGATGATTAAAGAAGAGGGAAAATGATGTTCAACCAAAAAAAAAAAAAATCCCAACTAAAGTTTCAGATAAAAAATAAAATCAGACAGTAAACAACGACTGCGGAGTAGAAAGCACTTGCATTTAGCATTCTTGGCCCACTCATAAACTATGCATCATTATGAGCGCTGGTATTATCGTTTGTTACACTTATTTGAGTGGATGTAATTGAGAGCGCCTGCTGCTTCTCGCTGCTGCCCCTGTGTGCTAAAGCAGCTGCCCCAAGACAGCCTGCCATTGGCTCAGGTGATGCACCTGGGATGCAGATCTGTCATTTAGGGCTGATTACAGTGATGCGCGGCGTATGGCTGTCAGCTCCGCTCTCCTTCACACTTTGCAGTTTGGCGGTAATTGCAGTCCCGAGCTCGGGCCTCGTGGTAAACCAAGCAAGGCGCGGCGTCGCTGCCTGCTGGAGGTTAATTGGCTGGCGTCTAGTTGTCAAGCGTGAACATCAGACTGTGCAAATTATTTGTCAGAGCCTTCAAGGATTCGACTCTTTACTTGCTGCCCTGTAAAAGTGATGGCTGTTATGTCTAATTAAATTCTCAGCCGCTCTGATTATCTGCCTGAGCTAGAATTACATGTGTGCGATTTGTGAATGATCCTGCTTTCGGCTCCTGCTCGCCTACTTTGCAGCTGTACAGCTGGAGGGAGCGCACACACGTTTCGCTCGTATCAGCGTGTGTGTCATTAAGCACATACTCCACCTCCCACTGGGTGGCCATGCACCGCGCCCTCCTACGGGAGTGTCCCTTCGAGCACCATACAGAATCCCTTCACCGATGCAGGGCATCACAGTGCGTTAAACGGCTGCCACGCGCTTGGAAGAGTTGTCTGCACATTAGCAGGTACAACGTGCATCAACGTTCCTCACGTTAATAAACTCATCAGCTTTAAATAACATGCTGTCATTTGTGCAATACATGCACTGGACATAAAACACTGAGTAACTAACAATGACAGAAGATGGAAAAGTCTAAGGTACATTTCTCACTAAAACAGAGCATATCCAACTTTGTGTAAACAGAAATGCTAAATTCATTCAGAGAAAATGAGGAACAGACAAAGATTCATCTGACCACAGAAATGCTTTTGCATATAACGAATGGTCATTGTGATGAAACGGTGCTCTACTGGATGTGGAAAAGTAGCTTTTATCAGAACTGGAAAACTTAAATGTAATACCATGCAATGAATTTTGAAATAATTGAAATATTGACCTTTGAAATTTGTATAATACAGCATAATATTATATATATATATATATATAAAGTTCGAAGTTTGAGAGAAAGAATTCAAAGTTTGCGGTTGTGCTGACAAACACTCCAGGGCACATTTAACAACATGTGCATCGATAATAATGAGCTACAGGTGGAGATTCTACTGCATCCTCATCAGAATGAACCGTCAAACACAGGAAGCAGCTCCACAACACCACAACGTCCGACCTGTTCAGATGCATAAACGGGCTCTGCCAAAATCACTGATCACATACTGGTTCCAGTGTGGACAGCTCTACCTCTGTGTGGTCAACAGCAAGTCATTCAGTAAACCACAGCAATCACTGGTCCAGGACCTGCTCATCAGCACTCATGTATACAGCATCTTTCAAATATAAGCTCTGAATTAGACTTTTAAGTCACACTGGCTGGGAAAACATGAGTAACTCCACATACACTTTCCCCTCAGCAAATCTCTTGTGCCAGTGTACATATGTTGGTTTAAACTAATCTGGACAAATTATATTTAAGTTAATTTTTTCACACAAAGACAGAAAGTGGTTTGATTTCGAACAGGGTCAATGTGCATGCAGGAGGAGAGCAGCACATTCAGCCCTCTTCAGCATCAAGTGCAAGAAAAACACATCACATCCTCCCTTTGTTCCTCCCTATTCTTGTTTTTTTGGACAACGAATTAACTTACCTCATGTTTTAAAGATACCTTTAATAAGAATCGAAGTCTAAATATTTTAATATAGGTGTTTTATTATTCAGTAGATTCACTAACATTTACCCATCCAACAAGGTTAAAAAAAAAAATCACATGGTTCTCTGTAGTCGTGCAGTTACATACGGGCACACAGGCAATATTACATGGATTAGCATGGTATATGAAATATTTAGTGGATTTTTCTCCCCTTTCTAAAGCCTAATAAATCAAATGACTGCCAAATGTCATTAAAGTGATGGTCTTTGACTGGCAAAGAAAAAGGGCTTTTCATATTCAAATTTGGGTAAGATAGATGTGAAAGACTGGAAAGGTTACTTGATTTAGCTAACAACCCCCGGTGTTCTCCATCCGTGTGCCTATATGTGTCTAGGACATGTACGAGACACACACAGGAGCGTTTCCTCATGCATGCTACAGAATTGAATTCTGGCTGCCTCCGCAGGCCACGCCCACTCCCCCAGCTTGCAGCTCTCTCCTGTCTGTTGTTTTCACTAGTCAGGCAGTATTTTCCAGACATGTCAAATGGCCATCTGTCTTCTTGACAACTGCTGTTAAATCCATTGTCTCCCGCCTGTGTCTAAAATCATCTGACAATCATCTGAGTGGCATTTTCAACCACAGGTCCTACGTGCAGAAGACTTGTCAATATCCTGCCAGCAGCACCAAACTCTCCCCTTGATCTTGTGCGTCTTTCCACCCTGCTATCCCGATTAACATGATGAATCCATTCTTTAAAATTTGTCTCACTAATATACTGGAACAGTGATTTTTATTCATTACAAGCCCTGAAGTCCCTTTAAGAACCGACAACTAAACTAAAACGTGAAAAAACGAAATCAGGTAAAATGTGACAACAGCAGTTTGATACAATTAGCAGGTCTACTCTATATAGGGACATAGCAAAGTGCCACAAAGTACTGTACTTTTCATTTTAAAATAATGCTGGGTTAGACCTAAGTGAAAAGGCTAGAAACCATCAGTGGTAGCTGTATTAAGCAAATACACCCTCATTGCTGCAGGCACAGATAGGGCCTACAAGAATGGCCTACTGCAACAGCATGCCAAGGTAGTCTCAGCTCTGCTTTTTTTAGCATTAGCCTACAATGAAATGTCATGTCGCTCATGCAAATGACAAAAAAGGCCAAAGTGTAAATCCATAAGTTATCCTTAGCCAATGTTTATACCCAAAGTGCCAGGAAAAGCCAGAAAAAGGACAGAAACCAGTGAAACCTCATTGAATGCATTTCTGAGGCCTTTTCCTCCTTCTTAATGAAGAGAAAAAGGCCCTACATTGATAATGTTGGATTCCACTTATATAACTATACAAAATACCAATGAGGGAAAGACATAATTTTCCTCTTCATTGCATATTATAATTAAAATATTTTTACTTTAAAGAGATACCAGTCTAACATACTGAATATCAAAGAGCAGTAAGTCTGAAATATCACTTTGGCAACACTGATGTCCCATTCAAATGGAGAAAGTTGAACTGTATACCAATTTATATTCACAGACTTTATCTGATCTGGGTATTAAGCTCTATGTAGTCCATTTCAACATGTTAGGAATAATTTCAAGGATTTGAAGAAGGTTGTGTGGTTAAGTGTTTTGTTCTGAAGTGCTAGTTAATAAATGACATACATGAAAATAATTTGTTTTTACACAACAATTGCTTGCCCATGCAGTTGTAAACTACAGTAAAGGTCAAAATTCAGATGTACACATGATGAGCCCTGAGTCCTTTATTCTTTTTTCTTCAAATCAGCAAACCTGAGTTATAGCATCTTGGTGAAATAGTGTTCACTTGAGGCAGAAATGAGCTATGATTAGGGCTTCTTCAGACTGCAGTTGCTAAGGGTCACTCTGAGGCGCTAAGCCTTCCTGGATAATTAGTAGGGAATTAGCTAGCAAGGCGGTGGCTCCCAGCAGCACTCTACATGCCTCAGCTATCCTATGTTCTCCTGCTTGAGCTAAAGGAAAGCAGCTGAACTCAGAATACACCCGGAAAACTGCGCAACCAGGCCGTCAGACGCTTGCAGGTTGTGTCTGAAATGCTGGATGGCAAACTAAGACACCAAAATTTGCACTTGAAACCCTTGGGACCAGATGATAACACTACGGAAGAAACCATGAGACGCTTACAGTTTGTACTGGAACACTGCAGGACCAGATCGTTATACAGTTGCAAGGTGGGGCTTCAATAGATCGGCCTTTCCTAGCACATCTCAGAGATCCTCGATTGGATTGAGATCTGGAGAATTTGGAGGCCAAGTCATCACCTCAAACCCATTGGTGAGTTCCTCAAACCCTTGTTGAACTATTTTTTGCTATGTGGCAGGGCACATTATACTGCTGAAAGAGATCACTGCCATCAGGGAATACCATTTCCACAAAAGGGTGTATTTGGTCAGCAACAACATTTAGGTAGGTGGTACATGTCAAAGTAATATCCACAAGAATGGCAGGACCCAAGGTTTCCCAGCAGAACATTGTCCACAATGCCTCTGCCAGCTTAACTTCTACCCATAATGCATCCTGGTGCTGTCTCTTCCCCAGGTAAGCGACACACACGCACCCGGCCATTCACATGATAAAAGAGAAAACGTAATTCATCAGTCTAGGCCACCTTCTTCTATTGTTCTGTGGTCCAGTTCTAATGCTCGTGTGCCCATTGTAGGTACTTTTAGCAATGGGCACAACTCAGCATGGGCACCCTGACTGGTCTCTGGCTATGCAGCACCAAACGCAATAAGCTGTGATGCTACGCGTTCTGACATATTTCTATGGGAACCAGCATTAGCTTTTTCAGCAATTTCAGCTACAGTAGGTCTTGTATTGGATCAGACTACACAGGCCAGCCTTCATTCCCCACATGTATCAGTGAGCCTTTGCTGTCCATGACCCTTTTGCTGGTTCACCAAAACATAGATACACCTTTGTGCTTAGACTGTTAAATTTCATATTTCATGTAAAACCCATAACAACACCTAAAAACAACAAAGCTATAAAGTAAAATTAAAAACAAGAACATGCTTATAATAAACAAAGAGAATAAGCATGTCCCTGTACTTATCTGAGCAGCGCGCTCACACTGGAAACAGTAAGAACTGTATTTAAAAAGGAGTTGCTGTTTCAGCTTGGTTTCAAGAACCATCAGATGAATAAGATCAACACTACTGAACAAGTCCTTCTTTCACAGCAAAGTGCTTTTAAATCACACGCAAGAACACAAGCAGTACAACAAAGAGGTTTTTCTGAAGTGTCACAATAATATGATTTCATTACATTTACATTTTGTATATATGCACTCTCATCAACAAAACCTCTTTGTACTTTCCCTTGAAATTGAAAAAAATAACTAAACATCATAACTCCTGTTATTTACTTATTTGAGCCTTTAACGCTGTGATCCCAGTTTCCTGACAGAAGCTGCTCATCTATGTTAATTTGCATACACAGGGAGGAAGCGTCGTGATTGGATCCAGCAACGAGAATATGTCATGCTGCCAAGCTGCCTGTGTCTCTTCTAAAAGCATCTTAAATGTACTGGTGGGCAATGACGTGCTCAATTATCTTCTCCTTTTGCAGAAGTCCTGCCCTGCGTTGCCCTATCACCTCCAACCTCGGAGACTCACCTGGGGCCACAACTGAAAGCAAAGATTAAATGTTTTGCAGCTTTAGTACACGGACTCGTTCCAACTTTGAAGTCTTCGCCTTTCATAAAAGTGAGGCGTAAGCCCTTATTTTCCACTCAAATAATTTATCTTCTCCACTGTAAATGCATTGCCACAGATAATGGACTTATAATGGTATGAGAAAAGAGAAATAAATGACTTTTCGTTTCATATGTGCATGGCAGACAGTGGTCCATCAGAGATACAAGCAAGGGCTCCTGAGTTATTTTCTTCAGGCCCAACAAGCGGAACACGTCCTGTGGAAGAGCTTTAGCAAACATACGTGTCCAGAAGAGGACCGTGCAAATTCACTCTTCACATTTCACACACGGATATTCCACTAGTTACACAACTGCATCTTACTTTTAAGGATTAACAATCTTAAGTGTTTTGAATTATTATAACCATTGCTTACAGTATTTTTAAACATTCTATTGAACAGTTATTAAAAATCAGCAAATCATGAACTTTAATTACATGTGTCATTTCCGTCCTTATTACTTTACTGGTATTCATAAAGAACAGAATTTGAACTCTATTTTTGTCTTGTTTAAAGCATTAACAGTAGAATCTCTCCTCAAGGAGAAAAGATCTAAAGAGGGTAGACTGAAATCAGGCGAGGAAATGGCACCCCACCCCTGGCCTCAGCACCACTCTCATGTCTTGTAGAAAAAAGTGAATTTTTCCTGTGAGTTTAAAATTCTGCCCTCTGGACGCCATTTCGGGTCCTGCAGAGCAAAAATAATTGAGCCAAGAAATCCTTTATTCCAAATGTCATTTCCCGAATTTTCATCTCATTTGATCAAAGACAGACGGGGAAGCAGCTATTAAAATGAAATGAAATAAAATAATGAAAACCAGCTACGTCTATTTCCCAGCTTTCAGCGGCTAGAATCTTCTGTGACGTTTACCTCAAATCCCTTTGTGGAAATGAACAAACTAAACAGTGATTTTTTTTTTTTTAACCTAGATATTGCTGTTATGGAAATACTAGTTTTATAGCTATGACATCAAACTGTATATTTGTCATTTAAATGGTTCAGAGGCAATGAACGGGGCTACGATAGCCACGATGATCCTAACCCCGTTTGAAAAGATTTGCATGCTGGGAAAGAGAACGGCTCATTACTGGACCAACCTGTTTTTTCCCATGAGCTATCTGGCCGGCCACAATGCCGTCATCACTGTCGGAGAGAAGTGACTCATTGAGGTCCGTAGCCAGACCATCATCCCCATCTGCAAAACCCAGAGACACGTATTGTTATAAGACAGTATGTTTATGAGTTTTATAAAGAGAAACGGGCAACGCCACTCATCACCACTACAAACTGTTGGTGCTCAAATGTCTGGATTTACACATGGATTCACACCAAGCACTGCAGGCCTGGCACCTGAGTGAGCACAGTTTAAGCGTACTGGCAGTTAGGAACCATGGCCTGGCATCTTCACATCGCTTTTGTATTCATCTATGCTGCTGCTCTCCTGTAACATAACAGGAGAAAGATACTGCAGACTCAAATGTTTCTCAAGGCCATCCTATGGTGACAGTTCTGAGGCTGCCCATGGGCTGCAGATTTACCAGTACTGCTCCGGGACATCTGTAGGGTCACTGGGAGTTTGTGACATACAGACATTTTACCACTTAATTAAAGCAGTTTGCATAAACGCCAATACCATTTCAACATTTATTTTACAAATTTGGGAACATATTGCCATGATGTTTGCAATGTATGAAACAGTAACATGGTCTTATTGCAGAACAGTCATTATGTCACAAAAGCAAATACAAACTGCAAACGTTTTTATCCCCTCAATGACGCACTCCATGTTTTTCAAAACAGCTTTAATTTTTAGCGAATGGTAAAGGGAAGTTTTTCAAAGATCTAGCTTTCATATGGTATTCATAAAACCACTTTAGCTATCAGTGCGAACACAGAAATGACACCAAAGGAAGCGCAGCCCTGTCTACCAAATGTGACCGCCGAGCTGACTGCTGTACAAATACGTCCTCGTGTTAAACAGAGCCCGGTCAGCCTTCAGCAGCACTCTGAAGTTCTCTACCTTGCTCCAAAGCAGGAAGCTCCTCCGAGATGTCTGCTTCCTGGGAGGAAGAGGAGGAAGACCCAGGAGTGGCCAGCTGGCCCTCAGATACATGTGACTCTTCCTCTTCATCATTATCCTCTTCATCCTTCTTTTGTGGCTGTGGAACCTCAGTCTCTCTGAGTGCCTGGTGATTTAACAGAACTGCAGTTATGTCCTCACTGCACCAGTAGTAATATGGACACGTGTACACGAGCACACCACACATAAAGGAAAAGTCAGCTTAGACAATAGCAGACCCATGAAACACGGGACATATAAATCCACACTTAGCAGCCACCTGCTTCAATTTGTGACAACTCTAGCAGGCACTCAGATAACACTACATTATAGTGCACCATTTCCCCCAGCCAGCAACGCTGTTCTCAAAATACACACAATACAATTAATTCAAGCTGAGCTGCAACAAACATTAACTTAATCATTAGATTATATAAGTAAACAAACTGTCTCTGGATCACAATGAAAAAAAATACACAAAAGATTAAAAACAAAGTTTAAAATCTTCAACACTTTACAATGCTTTGACTTTGAACCGAATGAGAAACACACTGCTGTTATACATTCTTAAAACGATTCTTACATTTGCACAAATTTGATAACCAACAGACATCTAAAAATAAATAAATAAAGAAATAAAATGAATAATCAAAACCCAATGACTACTTCTCTGTAAGCCAGTTATAAGCCAAGAGCTCTATTGGTTGTAATTACATGCCAAACATTTCTAGAATGCTTGTCATCAGAAATTACTAATGAAAGTTTAACATAGCGAACTGCCTGGAATGTCAAAGTACCTTATGTGGAGACTTGAGATCTGAGGTTTCTTGTAGAGTTTTAAGCTCAGCAGAACTGGTTGAACTTTGCACGTGGCCCTTTTCCAAGGAAACAAAGGGAACAGTACATTTCAGTTTCCCCACGACGCGATGACCAAGTCCTGGCAGCCTCAGCACCAGATTAATGCTCATGTTATGATGAGCCGTGGCGTTTGGATTGTTTAAACGCCAAGAAATTACGATAATTACACACAAACAATTACCTTAATGCTAACAAATCCCCACTGCTGTCAGTTTGTACAATTACCAGTAAGAACTATTCTAGATATGGTTTGTACTTAAGCAAGCTGAGGGTGTTTTGATTTTCAAGAAATCATAGAATCTCACAAGAACTTTGCAAAATATCTGTTGGTGTAAACAACTGCACTAGACCCAGTCTCGGTATTACGGAGCTCGTGTTTAACACTAAAGCAATATAACATGCTCAAACGTGTTCAGATGTTTATGTCATTCAGAGCACAGGATGAGGACCCGTGCTTGTCACTGGCACCGAAACAGTGAGGCTTTCTTACCACACTCCCAACTGGTGGCTCGTCCACAAAAGAAACTTTTTTACTCGATAGCTTTTCCTTCAGCAGAGTTCGTGCTCTTGGCTTTGGCACTGCAACCTGTGGAAACACAAAAGGAAGAAACGAGTGCCGTTTGGTCCCTCTCAGCAGGAGGACATGTTGTTGTTAAGGCATACTGCTCTCAGGCATGATATCAAACATGTTCCCACGTTCTTTACACCAGCTATGAATTTCAAAAATCGTTTTGCAAACCACAGACAAATAAAGCAAAGACACATGCTCTTTACTTGCTCATTAAAGACAATTAGGCAGTATCAGTTACATAAAGGCATGGAGTTATTCTTTCATTAATGAAGGCATGCACCACCGTAGTACAGCTAATGGCACAGCGCTTCCTTTAGTCTCTAAATAAGATCCATCAGGCTAAACGGCAGACAAGGGTTCTGGTCTCTACCTACGACACACAGTAATTTGCAAAGTGAAATCAGGGAAAACAAAGGATCAGTAGAGATTTTGTGCTGCAGGTAAATTTTAATGGTGTTAAATTTGGCACTCCAGCTGCAGCGGTGGAAAAGTGTGTGCCCTTGGAGCACAGCTGAGAGTTGTGAGTGTGTTGATGGTGTGTATTTGTGTGTGTGCGTGCGTGCTGACAAGGCTCAGCTAAGGGGCTCATACCTCTGGGCCAGATGGAGATGGAGAGCGGGGCACGGCAAGCCCGTCCTCTGCAGCCAATAATTTCTCTGGCATCTCTGTGGCCGTAAACCCAGGCTGCTCGCTGGGAGGAGGGAGGTACGAGTTGCCCCACTTCAGGGTCACATCGATGGTTCCGCTGGGGCGGCCGCTGGGATCTGTCAGCTCAAATGTGCCTGGGAAGAGTGCAGGAGGGAGGGAAGTTGGCAGGCGTGTGAATCAGCGTGGGGGACTGGTGCTGACCCTGAAAAGGGTCACCTCGCACATGCCACTATCAAAACTGCGGAGTCAGCTGTAATTGGAACACATCACAGCAGTAAGACGACAAGCAACTTGGTGCTAAACTATCAGAGCTTCCCAGACATTAGCAGCATAATCCTAACTCAGGCAGTAACTATCAAGCAAAACATACAGTAACAGCAGTCAAACTCAAACAGTTATTAAAAAAGGTTTGCTGACACAGAGCCAATATTTTACTTGTCTGATATAAATTAAGACCTGTTGAAATACTTAAATAGTTTTTCTTGCAGATAAAGCCAGTTTTATTGTTTATTAAACTGTCATAAAAGATAAAAGCTGAAGATCTTAACCTCTAATGGATTTATTATAGGCCAAGGATATGAGGGGTACTTTGGCCTTGCCAAGGTACAACTGGCTCTTTGTTTCCAGGTCGTCAAATACGTAAAGCAGTAGTGATTCAGTCCTTAAGTAGTGGTCAAGGTTGGCATTCAGTGGCAGGGAGAAGACCATGTGATCATCAAACTGGGGATTGTTGCTGTTGGCCAGGATGCAGGTGTCGTGGTCAGGGAAATCAAAGAGTTTGTAGACGACGTAGGGGCTGGGCTGGCTGTTCGACGCCCGGGTCTTCAGGTTACTACAGCACTGCACCGTGACGTGGAGCTCGTTAACACCGCCTCTGCCATCGTCCACGGAGGGAGCCCTCCGAGCTTGTGAAGCCTGTGGGAGAGAGCCGAGGACACACCGAGAGAGAGCCGAGTGAGTGCGTGATATACAGCTGTATGATATGTGCCAATGCTCCACCTGAGATTTCAGCTGGAGCCTTCTGCTCAAAATCTTGTGAAAAACCTGCTCAACTTGTCATAAGGTGGCATTTTTATTCAATGATCCCTATCACAACCTGTTAACATTGCAAATGCACAACACTGTGCCACAAAGGGCAGGCCAGATGGAGCACACCTGGTTGGCTTGCTGCTCCCCCATGTGGCCGGAGGTCAGGTAGCTCAGGGCCTTCACGCGTTCCTTGTACAAGTGGATGGCCTGCTTGGCGGGAAGCCGGAGTCTCAGCCAGTACTCCAGCGAGCCAAAGGAGTGCACCTCTCCTGTCACGCCTGCGTACGTACGTGTGTGTGTGTGTGTGTGCGTGTGTGCGTGAGTGTGCGTGCGCGCACATGTGCAAACAAGAGAGAGAGAGAGAGAGAGAGAGAGAGAGAGATATCAAAGCACACTGAAACCTGGCTGAACTTTACTGCACAGGAGCCACACTTTGTTCCAGCGCCACTATCACATTAGTGTTTAAATCCTATAGACGAAGCACACAGAGTGTGGCAATTATTTCAGAAGTAAAACAACTTTTTAAACCTTATCAGTCCTCCAGGCATTGGCTGTATGCATTTGTTTGCTTGTTTGTTTTCATGTGTGATCATGGAAAACCACAATTGAGTCGAGAGGGTGCCAGGGCAATTCTACCACCTCGCGCTGCCAAACCAAACCACCAAGGCTTAAGCTGGAATTAGCTCACTCTTGTAAAGCACGGACTGGCTGGCAACTCACATTTCTGAAAACGCAAACCCTAAGAGTTTACTGCTCTGACAGTGAACTACAGTTAGAACTAGTGCAAAAAAGAAACAGAATAACTCAAACAAGCCAGCAATTTCTGAGAGAAACAAAATAGTTCGATGTAAAGAACAGCTATGAATAATATGCACAGTAATATATTAGCTGTAATGACTACTGCTTTAAAGTGGTAGTATTTTAAGGAGCAGCTGAAATACACGTGTTTTTTGCTTCCAAGTGGGCTGTGGTTAGATGGTCACTGTTCATCTGATTGTAGACTCAATGAAATTTAAAACATCAAGCATATAAATGACCGATTGGTGGTATAAACCTTTTTCTCCTAATTCTTTCTCCTGACATTGAAACTGGCCCTTCCCTCTGCCACTTTATTACTTTCTGTAATTTATTTGTTAGGTAAAAAGAAAAAGAAACGTAAACTGTAAAAATTTACCAAGAAAATAAGGCACGCATTAGTTTTTACGCTGCACTACTCAAGATGACATTGTGAACATACAAAAGGCTAGATGAAGAAAAAAATCTTAGAGTTAACATTTTAAAGTCAAATTACACGTCTACATGATATGCAAGTGAACCAAAAATGTTCTTCAATTCTGGACATGTCACAAAGATTGTAATAAAACTGAGAATGAGAATACACAAGCCTCCCGCACTGCTATGCATGTGTTACCAAGTTTAGGCCCACTGGGGGCAGGGTGATGTAAGTGAAATATAAATTGTAAACTATACCTTTGCCATATGTTATTATTCCAGCTCAAATATGGGTATACAAATAATAAAACCACAACAGAAACAAAAGCCCAGCCTCAACATCAACTCTTGTTAAGGTCCAAAGACTGACAATAACATACGAATACATGTCAAATACTTGTGTCAGTATGTTTATGTGGGTTTTTGACTTTCAAATTATTATTATTGTTTTTTTTTCTATGAAAGGCTTTAAGTGAAGGGAAACTGTACACGACCTATACAATAAGAACTGCTTTATGTGTAAAATCAAATTTCATCGCAGCAGTTAAATCAATTCAACATGCAAGCAAACGGTTTTTCGGCTTGTTCGGAGAGGAACAGAGAGCGATGTTCAGAACAACATGCTCGTCTGGGAAGCCAAACAAAGACGGCTGTGCTTGCGACAGTCTGGCGAGCGTCGAGGCCGCCCACTCACCAACGAGGGGTGCCGTTCCGGAGAGCCTGCCGCTGTGCTCCAGGATGCAGCTCAGCCGGATCTGGCACGCGGCCACGGTCTTGAAGTGCACGCCGCTGGCCAGCTGAAGCTCCAGCGTGACGGAGCTCGTGCGCAGGTAGTGCAGGAATGAGTCGTCCATGTGCACCTTGTACTTGGAGGTGAAGTCGTAGACGGGCTGGGAGCTGCGCGTCACCGGCGTGGCCTGCAGCTCAAAGTCATAAAAGGCATGCGTGCAGAAGGTGGAGGGCTCCGGGTCACCAAGCACCTCCAAGGCCTTCGTGGAGAGGTACGCCTTGCTGATGTGGATCTCAAACAGGTTGTCCCCCCGCTCCAGATCAATGGTCTCCTCAAACTCGTCCTCCGCGTCTTGGTCTGAGATCTCGGCCCTGAACGTGTGCGCTCTGGTGCCATATGCTATGTCTTTTAACTGCGCTGTGATAATGAGCAACAGAAAAGATCTATTCAGCTACAGAAAGAAACATGCATAGCAGCACGGTGTGTTAACCATACAGTATTAACAGAAATAAACATGTTTGTGTGGTAGATTATTAGGTGTTCATTCCACTGTAAGAAGCTGTCAGATGTCTTTATGCAATAAGTCTAGATGTTAGACCTAAAACATTATCTTATTTCTGCAAGAACAAAACAATAAGCAAATGATGATATTACAATAAATGGCAGAAGCTACACAACAAGTAATTATGGAGTTATTGAACCTAATTCAAAGTTACCATATACAACTCCTCATGCCATATCCAGTTGAGGAAAAACATACTGACTACTGTATAATATTCTTACGGGAAGTAGAGGCAGACAGTGGAAGTGTTCTGGAAGAAAAGCGATACAGTACAGCTCATCTTTCATTCTGCTATTGTGGAACATCTCACTGTATTACGGTCAAGTAGTCTTGTGTTAAAGTTGTTCGTTTCATTACTGGGTTTTGGAATATGCCTGCTATAAAAAATATGTATACTCAGCCTTATGTGTACATATAGAAATTAAATGCTTTGCTGTACCACGCTTTGTTTTCAAACCCATCCACAGTTTCGTTGATATAATACATGAAATTCAACCTACACACTACATACACTGCAGGAATCGGCTCAATACAGCAACGTAACCACAACAATAAAATCCTTTTTGTAGTTATGAGCAAACCGTGTGACTGACAGGAAGCTAATTCTAATAAATGCCAGTGCTATGTATGCAAGTGTTAGCATCTCATACTTTAACAAATTAATATACAGACACCCAGAGAACCTTGTGGAAAAACATATTGTGATAAAACATAGTGTACACACAATCTGAAGTCCTACTGCCGTTTTTGGGCGAGCAGGAACACAGCCCATAATGCATCACCGTGCGTTTCATACCTTCCAGCTTCTTGACTCTTGTTGTCTTCATGTCAAGCAGCTGGGCAAATCGATCGAGTTTCAACTCGTATTCCAGCTTAATGTCTTCCATCTTGCGGGTCACAGCTTCCACCTCTGTCTAAATCGACACAGGAGGGGAAAAAGAGAGGGTGAGTTCAGCTCCCAGACCCATCACATGCCACAGGCCCCGCTGCTGTGTTGGACAGAGCGTATGGGAAGGTGCACGCTAACCCCACTGAGCTCTCCGTCTGTGACAACTGACACCGGCAAACTTGTGAGCGCTGTGATTTCTGGAGACCGTCACTATATATGAGACTAGCTGGAGATACAGCTATCGCACAGCAGCTAGGAGAGACGCGAACCGGCAAGAGTGTCAAAGCACATTTATCTCGTGTGCAACGCGACCCGGGGACACGTGCAGACCGCTCACAAGCAATCAGACATCAAGGGCACGGTGAGGCCGGCGTGTTTGATCGTGCCACGTGGAATGTGTACTGCAAGGCCCTCCCTGGGACCAGGACCTCACAGAGCTCTTCTCCCCGCTGAGTTTTAACAGAAAACACAGGAGCGATGTGCCATGCACACATCCACACGTGCTCCTCAAATGATGTTCTAGATTGTCCTAACAGGCTGCACATTTTTTGCCTTTCCCTCACTCTGCACTGCATTAATGCGTGTCCACGGTCCTGTCCCACATGCATCTCTGTCCTACTCAGTGTTTCGCTGTGCACCTGACCAGGATTACCAACTGGAATATGAATGACAATCGATTTTTTTTTTTTTCTCTAAATTTTTTTTTTTATTTCTTGGAAATTTTCTGATGTCACTAAAAATACCCTGGTAGTTCCCTATGAAAATAAGTACAACAACAGTGAATTATGTATGTTTATAAATGCACTAAAAAGAATGCTGTGCATTAGAGTGCAGTCAGACTTTACAGACTTTGCATGTACACACTGGAGGTAACAATATACGCAGACAGCTGGAAACCATGCTGGAGTTACAATCAGACACTCAAAGGCACAAGCAAAGTGTCTGATTAAAATGGCTCAGAGCTTCAGAGTTGTCTGACAACCAGGGACGAGGGCTGTACAGCCAGCAGAGGGTTCCTCACATCCAGACCATGTGCTCTACACCAACAGGAGAGCAGCATCGCTCCAGCCACACATCTGTTGTGCATGTTTTTTGGTTTTAACATCTCATCATGGGAGAACATGCAGTTTCTATTCTGAAACAAATCGTTTACCAAAGCATATAATACTGGCATTTTTGGTATGGGTCAAAACTGCAGGCTGCTTCTGTTTCACGACTTAGTTGAAAAAAATATTTTTGGTTCAGGAAAACACAGTATGAACATAACCCACATCGTACTTCATTTTGAACTTAGCAAAGTACAAGAATTGTCATTTTCTTATTTTGGCTACGTTGCTAAACGAAAAAAAATTCTGAACAGCTGCTAAAATCTCATGGAATATATTAATGAGGGGGAAAAAAATAAATATGTCTTTCATGAATATTTCTGAGGTGAATATGTCTCCTCCCAGCAAAGACTGTAAATCCAAACGTATATATACTTACCAATACAGTTCCATTGCATTACTTCATTGTCTGGCAAACAAACAATTACACAGAGCCATTAGTGAAGACATAAATATTAACTATTGTTCTACAAATGTTATTAACCGTAGCAGTCCGTAGCATGTTTGAGTTGCCAGCTCTCCCAGCACACTGCTCACATGCCTTTCTGTAATACCTGCATTCGGTACTTCAACACAAACACACAACACACGGGACACATAATAATTCAAACCACTTACTTTTTAAGCACCGTAATGAAGGATTCGCCATTATGACGACCTGCACAGGTCAACCTCTGTGACAAAACAGCAGGTGCTGCTACCACAGAGCAAGCAAGCCATTTACAGAAAATATATATCTTTATGTGTCTAATGGGATTTAAATCCATCAGTTCCAACAGTCATGTTCATCTAATACGTAAGTGATAAAGCAACCTGAATATTTTTGGTAAACAACATCTAAATTAGCCAAGATAAAAGACCAAAACAGCATTGCTAAAACTCAAAATCAGACCTTTCTGATTTAAGTAAATCAGCATTACACATGCAGCTATGAAGCAAGAGTACAGGTATAACATTTTATGCATCAGCAGGCATGGTGTAAAAGGTTGAGAGCAGATACCTAACAGGTCTGTCAGTTCCAACACTAGCCAGTACATACAGGCTCACAGCTGACAAGGACACGTCACCTTTCTGCTCCTGCACACATCCAGCAGTATAAACGGAGTTTGCCGCAACAATGGACTGAATCTGAATCCCATTCTGAGGCCACAAGGATGTCCATTCTGTTATGGCCTTATGTGTCATGACCTACATGTGCTTTAGCCATCTGTAATCTCTCATTAACCTCATCGGGAAATCGATTCCCTTCTCACAGGCTCAAAGACTGTCTATAAAACAGGTTGGAAAATGAATAAACAAAACTCTTAGCACTATGTAATGTACAGTATTTTGTCATAATGAAATATTTTTAATATCGGTTCTTTAATTTTCTAAATCCAATAATCCATGAGGCTGTGGGACAGATGGAAACCAACTAAAAACAACTGAGCCTGAAAACACTGTCCCAAATGAAATAAGCCAATGAAAGCAATATGGTCATACCTAAAGTGAAACCACTGTTCAAGAGTCCAGGAAGTTTTATTACATACCATAAAATATTAATTCCATCCAGACGAAGCAAGAAAATATTTTAAGTATCTGGTCACTTTGAGGTTATTTATACATGCAAGATAAACAACCCTTAAATCAATTCCATACACGCACAGGAAAATGAAAAGAAAAAAAAAACCCTATAGGCTTAATATGTTAGCTCCTAAACATGAGCTCTTTAACAACTGAATTCACTAATGTAATGAATTAGTCAGAAAAGTCCATTAAAGTGTCCTGGAGTGGCAGCCATGGTTTGGACACTTTGATGGACTTTTTTTGCTGGTTTGGACACAGGCCCACACCTGTTAGCCCGACTGGACAAAGACCCACACCTGGTAGCCCGATTGGACACAGGCCTATACCTGGCAGCCAGACTGGACACAGGCCCACACCTGGCAGCCCGACTGGACACAGGCCCACACCTGGCAGCCCGACTGGACAGGCCCACACCTGGTAGTCCCTGTTGATCTTGTGTTGCAGCACAAGCATGCTACGCGTCTTCTCCAGCTCCTGCACCGTCTCAGCATGCGTGGCCTGCAGCTCTCTCAGCGAGCGCTCCATGTCCTGCTGGAGGTCCTCCTCTACCTCCTGCAGGAACCCCAGATCTCCATTTTTCTGCGACTTACGCACCTGTGAAGAGACAAGTTCACTGGTCAATTGCTCTACAAGTTATTAAAGAAATGCAATGTTCAATGTCACAGTGTGATGCTTAATAAAATTTAAAAATAAACACATTTTGCATATGTAACCTGAATGGTGAAAACAATGAAATTAGAGCACATTGAAATTAGAGAAAGAAAAAAAATCCTTTGTGGAAATTACTTAACTATAATTGGCACAGTTTAATTTTCGATTGAAGACAGTATAATGTTTTGCTTTATTTTAAACTAAATTAAATTGTAATTTCAATTACAAACTACAATTTCAGTAGGAGTGTGCAGCATTATTCAGCCTTAGGAGGAGTGTGAGAACAGAAGCAGAGCGGTTGGTAATAGTAGGGGGTCAGTCGAATTAGCTGTTGGTGTCATGCTGTATTTTTTACTTTATTAAAGCTCATTAAATTTGTATATCTGTCTAATTACTGTTGGACAGAATAACACCACACCTTGGACACTGACATGCTATTTGGTCTAAATAGAAAATACAGCTTGACTTGGAAGTGTAGGTCAGAAATGAAAGTACGTTTTGGATTTGTCTGCATGAATAAATATATATTTCATTACATACACTTTATCAGCTAAATGCAAATAATAAGGCAAGCTCCATCTGCAAAAGCTATTGTCTGCCATCTGGCTGTTTATGTTAGGGTAGACTGCTCAGTGATAGTACTGTTAAACTTATTTATTTGCTAGTTTTACATTGTTGTTACTTTACTAAAACTCACATTTGAGTTATTATTTACCAAGTAACACTACAACTGGCACAATGAAGAGGTGTAGACACTTTTAGCTGAGAAAATACCCATAAATCCTCAAAATAAAAATGTGTTTTGGGACATATTTGCTAATTTAACAGATATATAGCTAAACAACACAGATGTGTTTCGTTACATGCAAGTAACACTGCAAAGTCCATTTACACAAGATATCGTGTATAATCATATCACTGTTTTTATGGGTCTTTTTTATTTACACACCCCAAGTTAAGCAACATCTTGTTTTGATCAGTACTTGCTAAGTGCGGACACAACTGGGACAGGGGCGACATTTTTCAGCCCCAGCTGGGCCAAGCATTTGTTTACATGTAAACTCAGCATTAGATAGCAAAAATCACTGTGAAACAACTACAACACCAATAACAATGTAAAACAAAAATTGTGTTTTTATGTTTTTTCAATAAATCTTTTAAGATGTCCATGGTTGTTCCACTGCTCCTTTCTAGTTTAACTAACCTGATATCTGGTCATATGTAAAGGGCAGTGTCTGTTTAGCTATAGGTATCCCACAGCCCTTTAAAACGCCTTTTCACCCACACATGAACACAGTGAAGGCAGATTTGTGGGAGAGGGATCAGCTTACTGGACTTACCTTTATAAGCATCAGTGCTTCACTGAGTTCTGCCATGTCAGTGTCATTCTCCTGAAATTAAACACGGTAAGTAAAGACGGTGTCCTCATGTGAGAAATGAAATGCAGGAGTATTACAGCCTTCCCTGGAATGTCATAAATAACTAAATGCCATCCCACGGCTTCACCCTGTCAGTCTCTCCATCTCCTATATCACTTTTAAATGCTGTACAGTGACAGACACAAAAGTCTCAGACATCAAATTGAGTTGACACGTAACAGTAGGGCTCTTTAGGACTCACTTTGTTAAAGAACCTCATACGATCTTTTATTTCATCCAGTTGTTGTTTTTGCTCAAGAAACCGGAGCTGAAGTTCCTGGTTCTGTTGAGACAATGTTTCGTTTTGCTCTGAAAAACAGAAGAAAAGAGAAAACACATAATACCTCTTTATTACTTAAATGCAGGTGCTAATTTCATGTTATTGAACAACAGCATAGGAGCTTCCTAAGTAAACGTGTTCAATGTGTCGTTTAGCCAAGTAGATGTCCACTTGCAGAGAAATGTGAAGGAAGGCAAGAAGCATTTTAGTGAGCAGATGGAGATGTAGATGCAGATGATGATACTGAAAGACCGATGCCAGGGGCATCTCCTCTTTGGGTGGCCACCACCGTGTATGAGCCCTACTGCCTTACAGGCTGTCACAAAAACTTTATGCCCATCGCTCATGTAAATGTGTGGCTATCAGCTCTGGCCCTGTCAGGTGCTCTCTGTAACCCACAGCAACAACATCCAGGGATACACAGTGATGCACTTTAAAGAGTAGAGGCACAGCATGAACCAAACTGTCTATAAAATTCAGATTGTAAATTCCTGCTTTCCTGAACACAGCACTGAATAGAGTGGCTTAATTGTAGAACACATTTTTTATTTTTCCCCAAATAAATAACTCCAACTTTGCCATACATTGCCATTAAATAAAGTTATTCATGATAGTGCATTTTCATCACAATTATAAAAAAAACGCACACACATCGACACAGTGCTTCCCCAGTATTGGTGAACTCTGAGATATGTACCTGTAAACACCTGTAGGGCTGTGTGGATGACACACCCACAAAAACATACATTTATAATGTAAGCTAAATGTATGTTTTATTTATTTCTAGGTTGTTTTTACAAAGTGTGATTGTAAAGCTTAGTAGGGTTGGGGTTTAAGCTTCATAATGTACTGAAAATACATGTATATAACTGTATACTATACTGAAGACTTTATTTGTACAGACAACCATTATGAAATGGAAAGACCATTATGTGTATGTATACAATATGTCACAGTGCATTATAATATGCAAGACTCCTTATAAATTGCAAAAACGTATGGTATGTTTTAAAGTAATACAGTTGGAATATTTAGTTATCGAAATTTGTTTATACAGTGTGTTTTTCAATGAAAAGATACCAAGTTAGGTTTACTATATAGACAACTGTTTAAAGTGGCATTCAGCAAAGAGATTTCTCTTAGATAAGCAAGTACCACAAAACATGTTAGGGAAACCCAAAACACAGTAAGTCATACAAACACTGTGAACATACACACGCAGACTATAAAATGGAAAATATCACTTTCACGGCCTTTCCCAACCAAACAAACGTCTCCTCCAACTGACATGCCCAAAATAAACTCTAGTGCTGCACTACTGCGGTTTCACAAAGCCCACGACTGTGTGTTTTCACAAAGCCCACGACTGTGTGTTTTCACAAAGACCAGCCATGAAACCAAGTCTGAGAAAATTAGCAAGCAGATCCGAGAAAATGAGAGGTTGGGCAGAGCACAAAACCATGATTGAGGCTGCTCACGTCCCATACAGCCATGTGTTTAGCAAGACAGACAGAGAGATGAGCAGGTGCTGAGGCCAGGATGACATCAGCATCAAACCTAAACCTTCAAAGCACCTGAACGCACATTTAAAGAACGTTTCAGCTCATAACCTTCATTTTATATGGTATGTACGGTAACCAGCTGAGCGTCGGTTAACCTGGTATGCCTGCTCTACCCCAAAAGTTGACTTAACCTTAATGAACAACTTCTTCTTGATGATGGATATGACTAAAAGTCAGACATTGGTTACTTTTCCCACACCACATAACCATAGAATGAAGTCTGAGTACAGAAATAAGACACTGCATGTGGGGTAAGAGTGATGTACTTTGTACAGATCTTGGGCTTTATGATTTAATCTGTTCAGTCTGTGTATCCTACTCTGCTAAACATGCACAGGACAAGAGCTGCATAGTGTCTTATAGTCTACCAGCCCTGCCTCTTGCTTTCAGCCAAGTCAGCTGCGGCTGCTGGCCGTAATGGTCTGAAAGCACAGGGTTTGGGACGCTAAATAAGCAGAGGCGGCCAATTACAGAGCATACAAGTTTCCAAACACTTCTAGCAATAAGAGGAATATCCGTCACAGCCAAAAACCACGAAGGCATCCTGACTGCTCCAGGGGGCAGCAGAACAGTGCAGCGGCCTGAGAAAAAGCCCCAAATGGAGCCTGTGAGGAGAATTAAAAACTATCACCTCTCTCTAACTTGACCTTGTCCAGAATCTCGTTCTTGTCAGCCAGGTCGGACTTGAGCGCCACCTCTAGCTGGGCGATTTGCAGCTTCAGCTGCTGCTCCCTGCTCTTCCATTTGTGCTCCTGGGTCACGTCAAAGGCACTGTGGGAAACGCAGAATGGCCTTAACACAAACACGAGTAATGAGCAAACATGTGGTGCACGACGATTGGAAGTCTCCGACAACAGAAAATCATAATTTGGGCTCGGGAGGGGGGAAGGAGCTTTTTGTGGCTCGGGAACCACTGTCATCATGTCTAAGGAATTAGGCAAACACATGCTGGTCTGCTGCTGCTGCCACCAAGGCGCCTCGCTCAGGCTGCGGTTTGGGAACATGAAAGCCTCTGCGGGAAGTGCAGGACGACCAGCTTCGTCTCAACATTCAGAGCCAGCCATTCTGGCAGGGGAAAAGCAATTGTGGGACAGCGAGTGGAATTTGGTTACGCTTCCCAGCAGGGAGCGCAGGTCCAAACAAACAGTCTGTTCACAAAAACCTTCTTTTGTAGCTGTCCCCCTCACAAGGGGACAAAGGGCAGACATCCCACCTGAGAGCTAGGAAGCATGTGGGGGTCACAGGGGGTGAGAGGGTCATGCCAGAGGCTACTCATAGACAGCACACACACAGACACAGACAAACACACACACGTGTGCATGTATACACACACAGATAGGCACACACATGCACAAGCAAAGACACATGCATGTGCACACACACATACACACTGAGTGCATGACACACAAAGCATGTAAGCTTTTTGATTGCAGTCAATTAAACTGTTAAATTTTATATATATTATGTTGTTATTCCAGAATAAGCTCAAAAGAGCTTGGAGAGAAAATGGGCAGGGTTTAATTTAATTTTTTGCAGGGTTTGTAAAATACTTCAGTCCAGGGCATGTAATGGAAATATAAGCAATTTGGCAATCCTGACAAAATGTAATTTTGTCCATCATGCTGTTAGAACACAGGTTTTATCAATTTTGTAGGACATCAAGAACATCCACCATCTTGTAGAACTTTATAACATAGAGCAGTCAGCTGACCCCTCTTGAAAACCTGGGGGTCCCCAACACCTCACCTGTTAACAAGTTTATCGTAGTTCTCCTTGAGCAGATCTCTCTCCTTCTCCAGGTCATGGATACGCTCTTGAAGCTACATGAAAGGTAGAGTCCAGCAAATCACATGAGAATTTACCAAAACCAACTTATGCATAACACATTAAAGACAGAACATTGCTCATCTGACACACTCAACTTGCAGCTGTGTATGCTGTTTATATATCTATATATTCAAATATCAGTAGTGATGCAGGAAGGCCATTGTACTTTACAACTAATACTGACTGAAGCCTTGAATTAATGTGTTAACCTTATTGAAGCTCCCTGAGGTAGAGGGGAGGCCTGAGTAAAGCCCAAACTAGTAGACCATGTGAGCCAGGAGCAGCATGGCAGCGTGAGCGAACACATCACCTCGTCGGCTCGGTGCTGCGCCAGCGAGCTGGTGTGAAGCTGCTTCTCCAGGCTCCTGCTCCGCATCTGCTCCTCCTTCAGCTGCCCACTCAGCTCCTCCACCTTGGTCATCACTGCGTCGTAGCTGCCTTTCAGGAGCCTCTGGCTCTGCAGAGCAGTCGTACGCACGGCCGTCAGTGCTGCCCGTCATGTTCGTAACCCAGTACGAGCCGTGCAGGTACAGCACAAACAACGGCCCAGTGCAGTACTTGGGGTGTAATGGAGTTTAAGCAGTAAAAATCAGCTGGGCATCGGCTTGCCTCATTTCTCCAGTTCTGACAGCTATAGGAATTGTTCTTGACTGCCAAAGAGAATAATCTTTAACGGCACATTCTTCCAGCTTTGACAAAACAAACATTTGAGCTCACTGCCTTTAGAATGCAGATGGGGGGTCCTCTTTAGCAAATTAAGTCTCTCTGTGGTGAACAAACCATAATAAGAATGAAAGTAGTATAGAATTTCATTCTGACCTATGCTGTCCTCACCGATGAATTTACCCCCCCCCCCCAGTGTGGAAAAACTGGGAATTTTGTACTGTGACCCAACACAGCCACTCACAGTACAACAGCAGGAGGCAGCATTGAATCAAAGATGACAGGAACAGGGCATACGTGACACACACACACACACACACGCGCGCACACACACACGCGCACACACACGCGCACACACACGCACACACACACGCACACACACACGCACACACACACGCACACAGAGCTGCAGGCCACTTGAAATGCCCTTTGTTAAACAGGACTATGTTATACAAAGCCACTGCAGTGTGTGTGAACTGGGTATTGGGTTAGACAGTACTGGTTGTAAACTGTTACTTAAAACAATGACTGAAGGGGACTAATGAGCTACAGGCCATAGGGATGCCATGAGCAACAGAGCCAGGAACTTTGTCACAGAGCCTACATCATTTCTCAGGGTTCACACAACTGCCTTTGCTGGTCAACACTCTGCTCACCTCTGACCCCGTTTAACCTTTGCTATAATGCAACTATATATTGACATTACAGCACAGCCCTTAAGTGTTCATGGAACCGGCACATCCTGCACATCAATTCATTGAGCTGAACTAAATGATACTGCTGATGAACAGACTTGGCGGGGCTCTGCGTTTCTGCTTCTCCTCACATGGGACAAGTCAAGTTCATACTGTGCCGAGCAGGGAACTGAACATTAAACCTCTGAAACTAAGTTTGTCTGGTCATAAAATATCAGTAAAATGAGAACATTGCAGTAGTTACCCAAATTATTGACCACAATAATTACTAAAGATAATAGAGTACAGGTAGTAAGTGAATGACACTTCAGGAAATTAAAACTGCCCACACTGAAGAAACATACACAATTAATATTTGTCAAATGAAGTCTAAATAACTAAACAGTAAAACATTGTTTTAAATATTTCAGTAATTACCCAAGACTTTTTCCATTCAGAATGAGTATCATGTAAGAACAGTTTAATGTACGAGGAATCACACAGAATCATTTTTGAAAACATTAATATTTAGCCTTGCTACTACACTGCCTAGTATTATGTAGGCCCAGATCACAGTGATGGATGGGTAAATAACCAAAAATATATCTGCAAGTCTGTCTCTATTTAAGTACATATGCACATCAATTATGCTCTGTAATTTCATATCAGCAATTAGAACATCCTGTTGTACCCCAAGAGTCTGTAATTTACTATAACAACATTTTAAATCAAGGCTTTCCTTCAGAGACAGCTTCCATAATTCAAAACCACATTATGCTCTCCTCACGCTGTTTTCACACAATCACATGTGATGTCTGCCCATGCTGACTAAACACCACCAGCGAGAGAGAGAGTCCCGTAAAATAAACAAATACATAAATAAATCTTTCGAACTCAAATCATATGCCTCTGTGGTTGCACATTTTAAATGAGCACTCTGGCAGTTTTTAGTTCCCCGAATTACAAAGCTTAGATTGCCATCAGATGTGTAAGGGGTGAGGAATCGTCCAACCTCTTCTACCACTTTGCACATCTTCTCTAATCGCACTCATTAACAGTTTACTAGTGAGCTTACTGTTATGTGAAAGAGCTCTGTTGGTGCTCTGTGAGGATATAACTGTAAAGCAATATGCTTGTGCCAGGACAATCCTTCAAATTATGTATCTTAAAGGATTTCTAATGTGTTTAATTTAAAGCGTGTCTGTAGCTACCACTTTGTGTTACTAACATGTGACACTGACAGGAAGTATGTGAGTGAAGATGAGTCACTGTTGTTGTAGACACACATCAGTGTGCTCACCTCCTGGAGCTGGAGGAATCGCTCTTCCAGCAGTGTGAGGGCACTGCCTTTGTCAGCCAGCTGCTTCTGGAGCGTCAGCATCTCCACGCTGTCCTTCACGGAGGACCTGAAGGCATCACAGCACCATCACGTTAAACAAAATGTGGAAGCACAGCTGAGCATGCCTGAGTTACTCACTGCTACCAGTGTACGCACACGCACACACACACACACACACACACACACACACGTGTGCATGCACTCACACGTGTGCATGCACTCACACGCGTGCGCGCACACACACACACACACACACACACACACACACACACACACAGTTCTGTGACAGCCCATCACAGACCTAGTCCCTGTAAATCTGTTAAAAGAGAAACACTTGCTGAAAAAGAAAAGGAAAAAAATGTTATTCTCTAAACAAATTTAAACAACAATATGGTTTCACAAAATGAACTATTTTAAAATAAACTGTGATTTCAGTCCCAGTTTAGCAAAAAATACCCAAGAAAAACAACATTTGCATCAAAATCTAACCGCAACACCAGCAACTAAAACTCCAAAGGACATAAACACAATATATAACCACTGTGCTTACCCATTTTATTGCCACCTAAAACTGATTAAACTGCTATTTCAGCCACAAGAAAAAATAAATAAATAAATAAAACCCAACCACCGCTAAAATCGTACTGGGTATAAAATTTTTAGATGTAGCAAGAGAGAGACTGAAAAGTGGTTTAATGGAACATATAATACAAAGAGGATGTTGAAGGAGGGGAGAAGAAAACCCCCGAAGAGCAGAAGAGTCACTAATCTGCATTCAGTTCAGACAGAGGCCATCCAAACCACACAGCATCTGTGTACCAGCTGAGTGCCGCGCCCCTCCATCTTCATACTTTCGCTTATCAAAGAGCGAGGGACGCTTTGGCAGTGCCCGAATAGATGTCCTTTCACAAAGGAGAAACAAGCTAAAAACCGGGAAGCTGTCCAAGAGCCGCCTTTGGCATGGCAATGAAAACGCTAACTTGGCTGCACAGCATGTTATGAGCACGCATTTAAAAGCTGCGGCTGGTTCATGGCGGCGCTGTCAGGATGCGCTAAACGCTGCCTCAGACTTCCATGAACGCGCCTCGGTCCAGCAGCGCAGAGCAGCCGCTTGCTAAACCGCACAAGCGCATTAGAAGGGTTCTCAAGATGGCTTTGCTGTTAACCTGCCAAGAGTATGGAAAATATTACCACGCTAGGTGTGTGGTACTTCTAACATGTGCGTTTTAATCAGAGGTCAAACTGTCTCCATGTTCACCGGGGGAGCATTATGGGCATTTTAGCTTCAGTATATTCAGTAAAGCAAGGTGGTTATTAATAAAAAATAAAAATAGAAAAAGAACCGATTAAAAACTGTCTATTACTTGTACTCATCTGTTACTCACATTTCTTTCACAAATATTTTTCATATTTTAGGTTAAAAACTACTTGCTGGGTTTAACAAATACTTATAAAACAGGATAAACGTAAGCATTTCACAAGACAATAGCATGTTGAATTTTACCTTTATATTAAATTTCAGATTTGGAAATTTATCACCATTACCTATTAAGTGTCATAAGTGTCGAGGTAGTTACAAAATCCAACATATAACAACTTTAACAAAAAATTAATTAAAAGGTTGTGTTTGTCGAAGCACGTGAAGGCAATGTCCTCCCAAACAACTGGCAAAACTGACCTGTGGCACTTCAACAATGCCAATTTACATGTCATGTTTTGGAGGTCATTGACAATTGCATAGAAAAGCTATGTTTTAGACATCGTGATAAAAATGAGAGTTAAATCTGTAACCTGTTGTGTATTCCTTATGGTACAGTGATGGATATGTGACAAGCTGGTCTATGAGACATGTTAAATGTAACATCCTAATGCGGTATTATGTATAGCAAAGGTAAAGTGTTCAGAATTAGAAGGCAACACAAAAAAGCATGATGTTAATGAAAGTACGCTAACACTTCCATGCTAACATAAAAGTCATCAGATTCCAAACCAAAGTATGCACTTAGCAAAGTGTAAACACACTTCTTGCATAGACATTGCCATTCACTACACACCGAAATCCATTCTCTTTGGTCAAGTAGTCTACACAACCACTGTGAAAACAAGGGCAGGTCTCTTTCAGCTGCTAACCCCCAAAAGTGCCTGAACACCATGAGCAGCTGCACACAATGGTTCCTAAAGGCCTGGAGAGCCAGCAGAGCAACAGCTGTAGCAATATGGTGCAGTGTGGTTCCTCCAACCTGATGCCACCCATTTGCACTTTGTTACAAAGCGCTAGAAAAAGTATGCTGTCAAATATTCCACTAAAGACAGTTACAGCCTCCTCTTTAATACAGTACCATTTCATCTCCAATACACCATAATGGAGCACCCAAATTACTGAAAATAACACCATGGCACTTCACTCCATGTGCTTAACAGCAGCACTGACAAGGGTAGTTAGGCACTATACAAACTAGATGATATATTCAGTCGAATATATTTTAAAAATCATATATGCTGTTAAGACATAATGAAACCTTCAAACTGCGAGTTGTTTTTTTGCTATAAGGAGACTCTAAAAGGCATTGAAGATCTAATTTGTAACAAATCTTCTACTGCTGCTGACAGAATGCTTTGCTACAAATTTGACACAGAAATTCAATAATAACAAAAAGTGGACGCTAACAGTGTTAGCAGAAAACGGCAACCGTGCAAGGAGAGGAAAAAGTCCTCCACAGCACCTGATGCTTGTTAAAATGTACAAATCACAACCTGTTTTTAATCATTTTGTCCTGCGGCTCCTTTTAAACTTTATTAATGTTATACCTTGGCCATAATGGGAGGAATAATGAGAAATAAGGCTATAAACAGTGCTGGCACACCGTGCTCATGGCCACATCCGACTACACTGCTCTTTAGGGTGAGCACGTGTTGAACGGGCTGTACAACATTAGCACGTGTGTTAAAGTGGTCACTTCCTGGCCAGAACGAGGAGTTCCTCCTGCAACAGGACTGGGCAGAGGAGTGCAGATGGCACCGCTGAAGGTTTAAGTGAGGAGCAGTGTGTCAGGGGGCTCCGTGCAGGAGACTACCTCTGCTCGCTGGCCTGGTGCTCCCTTACAAACTGCAGTGACTCCTCCAGCTCCCTCTCCTTCCTCCTCAGCTGCTCCCGCAGAGCCTCTGCGGATCGGTCCATCTCCTCCATGCGCCCCCTCTGAGTCTCCACCTCGGCTTCCCTGCCACCACACACGCACACGCGCACACACAACGGCGTACACAAAGCACACAAACACAGACACGCTCTGGTTTGAGCTATGTACTCAAGGCCTTATCACACTGACTTCATCCATTTCTTATGTTTATACTTCTGTACATACACACCATAATTTCACAGTGAGAACACAACAGCTTACAATTCAATACTGTCCAAATGTACACATTGTAAAAATACCACTATGGCATTGTTATTGATTATCTTTTTTTTTAAATCTATGACTAAAAACTACAGGCTTGTATCCCAGTCAAGGTTAATTAACAAAGATTATAAGTATGTAATCAAATTTACTTTCTATTACACAGTCACAAAGCTCTTTGCATTAGATTTTCCCTGGAGAGTTAGAAAGAAAAACCAGAGCAGCCAGTAAAACAAGAACTGGAAACGATTCCCCAGTGCCTTCTAAGTACAGATGCCAAGCAAGGCTGCTACAAAATAATACTCTCTGTGTGTGTGTGTGTGTGTGTGTGTGTGTGTGTGTGTGTGTGTGTGTGTGTGTGTGTGTGTGTGTGTGTGTGTAAATGTACAAAGCACGGAGGAATGCATGAAGAGTACACACAGGTTTCGGATCTCGGCTCTGGCATCATCAAGCAGGCTGTGGCCATATCGCGGGAGCAGGGTGTGTGTCACTTTGCCGCTCACCTCCATGCTCTTCTGGCCTTGAGGTGAAGAAACACAGTGTAACGCACACCAGGATCGCTGAAGGCACCACCGATGGTCACAGGCTTGATGTTTCAAAATCACAGTTTACATCAGACAATGTTACTGCAGCCTCAATGTGACATTTCTGAGAAGGAAAATGCTGCTTAAAATAACATTAAACCCTGTAGCTAATCAAAATGTTATTCTGCATTACCGGAAGTGCAAGGCATCCAAAGGAGAATTAAGGAACCTCTGTGACAACTAAAATTGTGTGTGTGAGATTCTAAGATACTTTTGTTTTCTGACTTGTTTATATAATTCCAGCAGGCCTTTTTTCTTGGTGCATTGGCTGGAAGCTTATTTTAGCAAATGCTAAAACCTATAGCTAGTTTTGTAAATTCCTGTGACCCTGAATTGAATAAGGTGGTACAGCGAATGGATGGATGGATGGAGAGACAGTTTTGTAAATTATTCTATTGTGTTTAGAAGTACTATTGGATTTAATTCCAGCTCATGTTCAGGAATAATTCTACTAAATTAATGATCTTTGAAATATAAACTGAAATAAGTTCAACAACTGTGAAAAACTTTAATTTCTTACAAAAGAAGGTATGAGTGCTATTGAGAACGATATGAGCAGAGCGAAAAGCTGAAGACCATAACGCTGGTAGGCGTGTGCACCTCGGCTGGGGGGTGGCAGCGTGGGGCCGGGGCTGCGCAGGCCTGTGTTGATGCGGGGCTGCACGTGTCCATAGGGCCGGCGCCCCTGCACCTGCAGCTGCTGTTTGGCGCTAATGAGGCGCTGCTTCAGCCCTTCGTTCTGCCTTGCCAGCTCCTGCACCTTCTCCTGTAGCTTCTCCACCATCTCCTCCATCTCCACGTCACGGCCGGCTGGCTGCGCCCTCAGGCCCGCCTGCTCCTCGCGTTTCCTGTCCTTCACCAGGCGGATCAGCTTGGTCGCCATCCTGCTCCCCGGCAAAAAGGAGAGAGGGACGGTAAGAGAGAGCAGCTCAAACAGAACAGAGAGAAAGGAAAAAGGAACAGGGAGGGGAAGGAATGTAAAATCTGTGCAGAAAAAATAACCTTTTACAAAGGGCCATAATTACTACAGGGACTCAAGTATGAAACAATAAATTTCAGGTTCTGATACAATTATTATGGTGCTTTTGAGGAGGTTTTTGATGTTAATTAAAAACACTGGGCAGCAAGCAATCTGCTTTATAGCACTGACAAATAACAGTTTCCTAATGCTTACTGGTGAAGGCCTGTGCACAGGGGAAACACATATTTATTCCATATGCCCATCCAGTGCAGGAAATACAGTTCTACAGAATGTTAAAACAGCTGTGGTCAGGGAACATGGGGAATAAAATATAGAGCTTGTGCTTTTATACCACCTTGATTTAAGGAAAAAGGTAAGTTATAACATAAGACATTGCATAAGTATTTATTCTCATTTTTCCCCTTGGGCAAACAACTACAATATTGACAATATAGTGTGATACAGTAGATAGGCGTACAATATAGAGTTTCCAAAATTATTCACACTTTTAAATTATGCCTTTAAAATAAAGAACAATAAAAAGGACTGAAGAACTGAAAAATTATAGGCTAAGGATGTGCTCCTAATGTATCTTACAAAATAATAATTTTTTATCCAAAAAATATAATATAATAAGAACAATAATACTACAAAAGTGGCTGGCACAGCAACACTGTCCAGGCTGAAAGGGAGCTAACATTAAATAGTCTCAAAGTCACTAAATAGATTTCCATAGTAGCTTCATTTATATAAATGTGCAGATACATAACGGCAGCTTCAAAACGTATTCAAACTGGTGTAACTCGTGGTGTACAATCTCTAATCATTATCAGAGAACAATAGTTATAGCTAAATAAATTTGTCTCTGTGTCCTTCCAGAACACCACATGTTGACTACAAATATAATAGTGAATTCTCCTTGTAACAACGCTGAAGTTTGCTTTAGAAGATGAGCCGAACCTCTTGATCTTGTCCTCCTGCCTGTGGGTGTGTTGTTTAAGAAGAAGATTCTCTTCATGCAGGCGCAGGTAGCGGTCTTCCAGCTCCTCGTGGCTAACCCGGGACAAGCCTGCAAGGACAGTGGCCTGTCGTGGCCGGCCATTCTGCACTGACGATGACTCTGTTAACACAAAGTGCCGCATTCCTCGTCACATGACCGGACACACCTGACCACTCAAAGTCACAGTTTGTCCTGTCAACATCTCTTACTATAGGTGGACAGCTTAATCTAGAGAGGGCACTACATCCCCAGAGTTATAATGATCATCATGACATTGCTATTAAAACCTCATGTTTGACAAATGTGGTGTTAAAGTAAAAAGCCAGTAATGTATCTTACATCTTGAAGTCTTAAAAGTCTTAAAAAACCCAGATAAGACAGACCCAATAGGTCGTCTGGCAGACACGTTTACAGAAATGAAACATTTCCATCTTTGTAGGTTTTAAAAAATACATTACATATAGGCCTATATGCGGGTTTGTGTGTGTGTGTGTGTGTGTGTTTAACAATTGGTACAGTATATATTATCTTACATATGGATTTACTTTAGAATTATACCTTCAAATGAAAAAGTAAGAAACTGAGGAAATGTAGGTTATAAATACAAAATCAAAAGAGAACCATTTATGGCAACAGGATGGCAAAGACAAAGAGATCTTTGAAAGGAGGCTTTTCCCTGCAAACTTTTACAAGACAGGTGAAAGGCACATGTGCATTCAATCAGGGTGTACAGGTCCGTTTGGGTCAGCTCTACCATAAAAGAGGGATGGCAAAAGGGAAGAAAAGGGAAGAAATGAAGACACTGATCAAAGGCTGTAACAGTAATAAAGAGCACGTGTTTGAAACCTTGCGTTGCCGTGACTCCGGCAAGGCTGAAGCTGATATCTTTCACAGGCAGGTCTCCTGCTGTTTCATCAGCCAAAACCGACATGGCTTGCTCTCTCTGCGAACAATGAGCAAAATAACACATTTTATCAGGCATCTACAAACCAGAGAGTCAAAAATATGCTTTGACAAGTAAATAAAAAATACTAATAATAATAAAAGAAAAGAAATTAATGCCATACATAGGCACAAGCAAAAACAATACAGGCGCACCCCTTTTCTTTCTGAAACACTGGACAAAAAGTGTGTTCAAAATATTTCGAGATTAAAAACAACTTTTAAACTTTTTAATAATCTGTCTACAAGATCTTGTTAACACAAAAGTTTAAAAACATAATTTGTTTAAGTAATATATGGTAAACCCATTGTTAGTAAACATGTATCAGTTTTGTATAACTTTTGCAGTACATGTATAACATAAAAATCAATTCTTTAATAAAAACTTAAAAAATAAACACACTTCATGCTAAAATTGTGTCATTGACAAAATATCTGCACATCTCTTTTCTATTTAACTCACAATTAGGCTACTCCTTCCTGTATAATTTTCCACTTATTACAAAAACGTTAGGCGGCATGGTGGTTAGCACTGTTAGCACCTCCTGGCCTGGGGTTCGATTCCTGCCTTTGGTCTATGTGAGTGGAGTTTGCATGTTCTCCCTGTGCTTGGTGGGTTTTCTCTGGGTTCTCTGGTTCCTTCCCATAGTCCAAAAACATGCAGGTTAGGTTGATTGCTGTTTCAAAATTGCCCAGTGTGTGTGCACGCCCTGTGGTGGGTTGGCACCCCACCCTGGGTGTCCCCTGCCCTGTGCTCTATGTATTCTGGAATGGGCTCCAGGCTTCCCCACAACCCTTAACTGGATGAAGCAGTATAGAAGATGATTGACTGCAAAAACGTTTCACCGACATAAAAAAAAAAATTGCATTTGTGGCTCAGTTACTTAAAAGCATGTAATGTATAAAGGTTCCACACAGCCAACAACCTATGTGATCGAATTTGCTCCAAAGCCTGTACCGAGGGGCTTTACATGTAGGCCAGGATGAATGTATGTGAGTCCCTAGAAAGGCAACAATTAAGTACTTTTTAAAGACACCAATTCATTTCTTTTCATGTAATTGAAGCAAGAGAATGATTTAACACTGGGAAATCATCCCTTTCTGGGTCTGTATCAGCACTAGGTAGGCAAGCCATTACTGGCACTTAAACCACTGACTGACACAATGTGCTGTGCTGTGCCATGCTGTGGCACGCTGACAGAGTACAGTACGGCATGGCTTGCTTTCAAACTGAGCAGGCACAGCTTGGAACAAGGCATTGCTTAACTTGGTTGTGTAAAATTACGTACTGACTTTTAACAAAAATAGAAAGCAACGCAACAGCATACATTAGGTTTTCAATAAAAAGTTTGCTGTTTTAGGTACATTTCTGCTCATTATGTATGTAATGACATATACTGTACATTGTTTATCATACAGATCATCATTGTTTTCCAATTTAGATGATGCCCTGACACACTTCACTGTATAACTGACCCTTCGAAGTGACGTTGTAGGCCTACTTCCCCTCCAACCAAACAACTGAAAGTGCCTGCACCTCTTCATTGTGCCAATGGTAGTGTTGTGTTTGAAATAATAATTTGTAGGCATATACTAATTTTATGTTTTAACAAAGGGAAAGATAGAGCACAACACTGGCAGCAAACTCAGTAACTGTTCACCATCCGCTCTCTCTCTTCCTGACACAAAATATTCTGGTGTACTTTCATCACACCTTTGTTTTACATACATTTCATCTTGAATTGATATGTATGTAAAACAAAACCAAAAAGTATACCATCTTCACTTCAAAAACTACAAATGGCGCCTGCCTTCCAGCAAAAAAGCTGTAGCCAAACACGTCTGTTTGATGTAGTCAAGCATGGTTCAAAGCAGAGTCCAGCATGCTTTGGTCCTGATGCTGAGGTGGGCCAAACTGACACAGTATGACAGGGGAATCAGTACAGTAGAAAAGCCCATGAGAATGGCACAACCCATCAAACTGTGCAGGGGAGAAAGGCCATTATTTCTGTTTTTCTTACATGCTATGGGTCATATGGATCTTTGCATGTCCCAGGAGCCAATTTATGAACAAGTTTCACTTCTGTCAATAATTTGCAAGCCAGTCTTTTAAGAGGTACCAATAGAGAACCTAACTGTACCATGTCAAATCTAACACTGCATTTGGTCAAATAATTACTGTACTTCATTCGTGAAAACGCATTTCACACTAAGTATACTAGTAGAAAACTGACTTAGACCAGAAGACTTTCTCATTTAAAATGGTGTAACAGCTGCAATAAGCACCAATGTCATGAAGACATGATGAAAAAAAAAAACTTGAAACAAATATGCAAAAAAAGTCAATATAAACAGTCTGCCGTACATTACAGAAATTAAATGGGAAAAAATTTGCATGTACTATTTTAGCACTTAGCTGTTCTATTCAAACTGTACAGAAATTAAGAATACTACTGAATATATTCACTGTATCAGCAACTGGAATATCCAAACTACCCTGAACAATTTTTATATCTTAAAAATTTTCAAATTAATTTAATAAATAAAACATTAATGTCCATTTTCAGCCTTGAATGGGTGAAAAATGTCTCACACCAATAAACACATCACAATATTGTTCAGCATCATGTAGGCTAATTGCAAAAGAAAGAATGCTTCTTTCAAACAGAAATGCTTTTAAAATGAGGTTTTATTATGACTGATATTGATGTAATATACCCTGAAACTACAACAACAGAACGTGACTAAAAACAATAACGGTAAACTTCCTGCTTTTATTCTACTGGTGCATAACTTAAACGTGGCGTTTTGGACAATAAACCTAGAATTAATAAATGCTACGTGACAGAATAACTTTGAATAAGTGGCTAAGTAACTTCAATCCACCGTACATCTGAGAAAACAGGGTGCTTTTAAAATTGTAATACAGTATCTTGCAAAGGAGAATACCAGAGACCATACACCACACTATCTTAAATACAGTAGCAGATATCAAAGGTGTTCATAATTATACAAAACACGAACTACACTACTATTAAATGACTTTTGTTAACATCTGCTATGCCATTCAAATAATTATCGAACCATTTCCCTTCTTACCTTTTCTTACGTTGAATCATTCCACAGCGACCGTTGCTAACAAACAACTAGCCAAGTTTCCGTTATGAAAGCCAGTTCCGCAAAAAGTGATTGTGGGAAATGTATTTTTCCTCAAGCCAATACTTCAGCGCGTTAATCTTTTTGCGAACTTCAGTAAGTCTTGAACAGCGCGTTGTTTCCATCGTGTTGAGAAAACATGCATTACGCACACAATTCAATTATGTGTACGGATCTGTAGGACGAAGCCAAAATTTGTTTTCAAATTTAAAACTACTTATCCCATGATAACCTGTCGTGAAATCGAGGCAATGTAACTCCAGGAACATGAAAAGGTCGGATAGCAGTGAGAGGGAGAAGAAAAGAAAGGTAGCTATTGTTATTGCTTTTAACGCAGAAGGCTGCTTGGCATTTTTTGCAGATGTGATTTTAAGTTGATCGGCAGTTAATTAACAGATAACGTAGCCAGCTAGGAGAACAATGAGGGGAGAATCCCAGTGTAGGTACAGGTAGCTAGCTAGCTAACCCCTTTTCATTCGCCCCCCTAAAATAAATAACGGCTTTCTGAGTCCTCGGGTAATTAACGGTATCTCACTTTTTATACGTGGATTGAAATATTTGTCAGATTGTTGTGAAATAACGAACTCCCATAGGATCGTGTCAGTATTTGATTGAGTCCTTTAAAGATATTTGACCGTGCTTTTGTCACTCCGTTTTATTTTATTTAATATAAATCGTTATTTATTCGGTTTTTGTGGTATGTTTAAGATAAAAGGGAAAAACGGAATAAGAGGTTGAAGGCGTTGTCCTGTATTATTATAATGGATGCTGATGATGATCAATGATGAGAATGTGCTGCGCTGTAAGGCAGTACATAGACATCACCTAATGATGAGTTCAGTTAGGTGACAGTAAGGTTAATGTACATATAATGCATTGTGTTGTATAGATACTATTCAGGAGACCAAGCTTACTTAGTGTAGTTATTTCTCTTATGAAAGATCTCTACATACACTGTGTGTGTGTGTGTGTGTGTGTGTGTGTGTGTGTGTGTGTGTGTGTGTTTGTTTGTTTTTTTCTCTCCTTTACATTTAACCAGATGATGGTTAGCTATATTGTTGATGAAAAGCAATAACTCAGGGAACATTGTTTTAATTTAAAATTGCCTTCTGGTACTTTTTTTTGTTAGAAAACCACTAATTAAATTCTTTAGTAGTTAATAAGATGTGAAGGAGACAAGCAATAAGAAATACAGTGCAGATTTGTCATTTGGTTTTTGTGTTACATGTTGGTACAGTATAGGTTAGTCTAATTTGTTGCTGCCTGAGATTGGCACCAGATCACAAAATGACTGCTCCACAAACTTTTACTGTAGATGGATGTTCTCAAGCAGAATTAATCATTGGCTGCAATAAACAAAAGTGATAGAAATTAGACATCAACAAATTTTAGCATAAATTTTACACAACATATCTTCATGAAGTGTATAAAGAAGAAAGTGAAAATAGTCTACATTACTGTATTAAGTTTAAGTAAAGTAATACGTTCAACAAAATATAGGATAGTATGGTATAAGATTAAAACCTTAACACTGAACCCCCTAGAAACTAAAATTAAGTGTTGCTGTGAAAATAAATAGTGTTTATATATCTTATATTATGTATTTAACTATGTTATGCTGTTTTTGGATGTAAGTCTTCAGTCATGTAATAATATGTAGTAATGTTGTCATTGTGTAATGAGGCTTATGAAATCTATTAGAGCTCTCTTCCATGTCCAAGACAGTGTCTTCCCTTGGAATCAGGACAAGTTTGATTAGTCTCCTTGGTTGGAGACATGGATCATTACCTCAGTGAGGTAATGGAACTTGTTGCCAGGAGTTGGCCGAGGGGTGTGTGGTTTTTGTTTTTGAGACTTTAGTGCGTCTGCTCAGGCGGCACACATTCGGGTCGGTCGGCTCTGGGTTTAGAGGGGTTGATCTGCAGCTTGTGTCCGCTGCATGTGTAGGAAGGCGTGTTCTGATAATCACGTCAACACTCTTGTGAGAGATTTTGGCAGGTCTGTTGCAGTTAACAAACTTTATTGTTAACAAGACCTTGCGTTAACAAAATGTTTCTAACTAGCTTATGAGAAAAAGAAGATGATAGCTCCGTTTCATATTATTTTTTGTTGAATTTAGAGTTTATCAGTGACTTTTGTGGTCATGCGTGTCAGCTGTAAAATGTAGCGTAATAGCAATGTCACAGAGAACTGAAAAAGAACTGAAAGAATTTAATTACACTACTGGATGCTTTACTGGTTTGGTAGGGTGGTTCAACATACTGGTGTTCATGAGATCAAAATGTGTGCCAACTGAAATAGCATTTAAGCTGTGTTCTGCTCTCATCTTTTGCTGTTTCAGTTGGCACACATTTTGATCCCACGGAACACCTGCATGCTAGTTATTTCTGTTTAAAGCACTGGGCTGCCTTCTCTATATCTCAGGCCCTAAAACCTCTCACTTTGTGTGCTTCACGTTTTACAGGGAAATGCATGCTGCAAATCTGTACCCTAAAAAGCATGCAGATGTCGCCCCTCACAAAAGCACATGCTTTTTATTCTGCATGTGAAAGCTGTGTGAAATTAAATTCCTTACTACTCATTAAAACGGTTTGTGTTTCCCTTGGTAATTCTGTTAAATTAACAACCATCAAGACAGGCCCTGATTAAGTGGCCACAAGTATCAACACAGCCAATCAATTTCTCGCTGGATTTTCGCCGCATGAACGAGTGTAAAAGTAAGAATTTATGAGCCCTAACGCTCACGCCACTCGTGACGCCGTGTCCGAGTCGGTGTTGAGGCAGAGCTGGAGTTCGTTTCTCTGGGGTCAATAGATTATTTGCTGCCCAATGCTTTGTTTATTCTAGTTACAATACAGGAGTGTGCACTATTTATGGGTCAATAACAGGGGGAATTACTGATGGCTATTGACATAAAACATGCTTAGGGTTTCTTGCTGGCTGTATGTGGGTCATGGTTAGAAAATTTACACTAGTGGCTTGAAAATAATAGCGAGCTGCACCTGACTTAATCAGAGCCCTGCTGTTTGAAAAGCAGCAGGAAGATACTGCAGCGCTTCATGGTGTTGGCCATTACACTAATAGCCATGGCAGATGAAAAAGAACATTGACATAGTGCTTTATTGTCAGAGGGGGCAATTTCCTTGCTGTATTTGTAATAGCCAGAGTACTAAGTATTGATCAGCCCATCGTGCTTCTAAATCCTTTATAAAATTACTTATGAGAAGGATGGTGTGGGCTCCAGCTGAAGGCTGTGCCTGGACCGGGACCTTTTTATGACCTGCCCAGAAAAGCCCGCAGTGCTCTTTATGAGTTCCAGTCATAAGCTTGTGGAAAGCTGGTATTACTGAGGTGATTTCTTGTGGACCTCATCACTGATGTTCTCACAGCTTTTTTTTGCCTCATTGATATAATTTTATTTTATACAAGGTTGCATCACTGGAGTGTCTGAATGTTCCATAAAATTTAGGCTGTGTTTCAGGTTCAGTGTTTGTGTCCAAGCTATGGTACGAACATGTCTGTTGGAGTTGATGATCCGCTTAGCTACAACACACCCTTAACAACAAGTCTAGCTTATATTGGTGAAGAAATTTTGTCTTTTTCCTTAGCCTTTTGCAGCGCCTTTCTAACGGCTAATCAGATATTTCATCTTAACTGAAGCATTTATCTTTTGTTTGCATAATTGCCATTTCTTTGGCTGGAAAGATAAATAGATCCCCCTTCAGTGGGCTGAAATGGTGAAACTAGGTATTGATCTAGATATTAGGTAATTTCTTTGTGCATTGCCATCAATACTATGTCAGAATTGTAGCTGGCTTCACAAATGGATGTGCTTTTATTCTTCTTGGCTTTCAGAAACGTGCCTTTCCAGAAAACGAATCAATAAATGAATATGAAGTTTATAGTAATTCTCCACATCCTGAGGTCTCAGCTTGTACATCACTCAGGCTTATAAATGGGGACAGATTGCTGTTTTATATCATCTTGGTCCTGCTCCTCCTCAGTGATTATTTGTCTGTACGTCTGTATGCAGTGATAGAGTTAGCAGTACATGCGATTACCTCCAAACTCCTCTGAAAGGTTAGTAAACCACATCTATTGTGTTTTTATTTGAAGAAGTTCACTTCATAAATATAGATTTAATATGCAAAATGGCTGCCGCTTGCACAGATCAGTTTGTGCTTTAATAGGAGTCATTTTTCCTCACCACAATATTGGATTTTATCATTTTTATGTGGATGAAATATGGTTCAGTATTATTTGAAAACATAAAACAGGTCTATTTTGTTCATAATGTGTCTGAATAGATTATTCATCAGAGTGAATAGGGGAGCATTTAGAAGGTGCTGCAGCTCTGCTTCTGCAGTGCACTGGTGTCTTTGTGCCAGTGATAAACACCATAGGAAACAAACAGGCTAATCAATAAAGATTCATTTCAGGGGCCGCTCACTTCCCCACCTTTTCTCAACACGTGAGTAAACCAGTAACCTCCGAATGCTGTTTTACACCTCCTTTGCTTTCATTATATGCTCAAGCTTGTGTTCTGGGGAGCTCAGTTTAAGTTTGAGGCGTTTGTTCAGGACAGGAGGTGCATTCCAACGGTCACTAATAGGACTGCAGTCCACAGTGCGGTGAGTCTGTTACCATCTGTCACAGAACTTTGAATCACTTTGGTGGAGGAGTATGTCAGCTGGCATGGGTGAACAGACTTCGTCATACGTGATCACGTGCTGGCATGCGTTGAAACACGCTATCATATGTGAGAACATTCTGGCACGTGTAGGGACACGCTGTCATATGTCAGCACACGCTGGCATGAATGGGTACACAGTGTCGTACATGGCATGCGTGGAAACATACTGTCACGTGAGCACGTTGGCGTGACGTCAGCACACGCTACTGTGCGTGGGAACACAATGTCTTACGGGAGCACATCACCACATAATTAGTTTGTTCCAAAGAACTAGATTAGATTAGATTAGATTGAACTTTATTGATCCCACAGTGGGGAAATTCTCTTGTTACAGCAGTTTATAGGGAA
>JABJVR010000016.1:704490-718271 GCA_025773905.1 Chitala chitala
ATAAAAAGTTCTTAGAAGAGGGCTGCTCACTCCAAAGGACCTCAGTCTCCTCAGAAGGTGGAGGCGACTTTGGCCCTACTAGGGCTCAATGTGTGGTTTTTGTATGTTTGCTTTTTAGTGTAAGGTTTTACAGAACTGCTAATTCATTAATGATGAATCCAACAGAGCCTAATGTAGAACAGGACTGTTAAAACAATTATTTCTAAATACAGCTGCAGTGTCTTTTTATTGGTTGCATAGAAAAGTATGGGGATCTTCCTGTCAGAAAACCAAAGATAATTAAGCAGAGATTAAGCCTTCCATCCACTGTGCAGTTCTTTGTGTTGTTAACGTTAGTGTTTATTTTAATTTATCCTCTAGGTTGACTCAACTTTCCAGCAAAAGTAAATAACTGCAATCTGGATTCATTTATAAGTCTGAAACCTTCATTCACAAAACTGTGGGAGGTAATTTCACAAGGCTCTGTAACAATTTCTCCTTAATTTGTACATCTTAAGCTTTATTGTAAATAAAGGTAATGAAATCTGGCACTTACAGCATTGCCCATGAGAAGGTATCAGAGAGAGATCTTTTTTATTATTTTTTTTAAGCCTTATCTCTGTTCTGTGTGCACAGCAGCTCAGCTCCTGAACTCTGAGATGGATAATTCCTGAGAGATCATTCTCATATATTAATTAAAGTGGTGCGTTTACTCTTATGAGGACTAGGCGATTGTGTCCAGTTTTATTTTATTTTAATTAAATGCTTAATGAGATGATTGTTTTATTTCTATAGTGAAATGTGAAGATGCGTTGTATATGTGGTGTTTGTTATGCAGCCCTCAGTGTGTGCTGGACATGAACTAACCTTCAGCTGTTAGTTTTCCTTGCTGCTTTTCATAGGGGAATTTCAGTGTCTTCTCCTGTTTGCTGCGGGGGCGTCTGAGCCGTGCCTCATAAGCCTGAACTTTGCATGCGTTTGTCGTATGAGGCGGAGGGGGAGTGTGGTTCACGGCCGACAGCTTGACTGGCACTCTGTCAGCGCTTGCTATTCATGAATTGGCAATGGTCTCATTTAGGACCCAGAGATCTGTGCCCGGCTGGATGGAATGAGTGCACTTTGCATGTTCTTCAGGAGACAACCACTCCTCGCTCACTGGTGCATGACAGTTGCCTTTCATTGCTGTCTTCTTGGCGTTTAACCTTTGACCCCTCCCCACCCCCCACTTAGTCACTGCACAACAGTCGGGGCAGGCCAGAGGCGTTCTGAATGACGGGCTTCGGACAGCACCGTGCTTGTCATTATTTGACTGTCAAGAGGAGCCCGCCGCTGTGTTTCATCACCATTCTCACCCTTCTATTCAACAGTCTGTACTTCCAGTGCTGTCAACCACATGATCAGAAGTGCATAAAAATGTCCCTGACTGAATAACCCTCCTTGTCTCAGCCTCTTCCTCCCATCGTAATATAAGCAGATTTCTCCCCCGTCGTTCTTGTCTCCCGTTCGCTTTATTCAGATGAGTTTCACTGGGGCCGCCAGGTCGGATCTCGTTGCCAGGGTGAGAACGTGAACGGCTGTCTCTGGTGTGTGTGTGTCTGTGTGAGCAGGCGTATGAAGAGAAGGGGGTGGAGCATGCTGGATAAGTCCAGTCTGCACCGTGTGCTGCTAAGCCCTGGGTCAGCTCATAGCCACAGTGTCGATTGGAGTCTAGTCCTGTAATGTTGGGTCAACACAAGGTCAACACAAGGTCAACATAGGGTCAACATGCATCATTTACCACCAAATAGAGCCAGCTCGGAAATACAGTTGGAAATGAACAAAAAAAAATAAAGTAGTATGTTATTAAATATAATAATCAGCAGTCCTTTACAGGTGGAGCAATGTTCATATTAATTTTAATTACCAGTACTTATCATGTAGGAGGTAAAACATGTTTTGCCATTATACTGCATTTATCTGAAGAAGTAAAAAATGACACACTTGTACACACATGCAGCACCTTGGAATTGTAAACAGACTATGATGAGGGTAATCTTTTTTCCCCATTAGTCTTATTACGTGCAGTTGGTAAGGTGAGGTTATTGTGTGTGTGTTAAGCACAGTAATGACCCAAGAAGTGAGGTGAGCGGCGAGAGGATCCATCATGGGCTCAGTGCAGAGCTGCCTGGGACAGTGTTAATGTGCAGTGAACGGGCAGCGCTCCAGCCGGGACCTGCGCACCGTGGGCATGTCTGTTTTTATCCACCTCCCGTGACTCAACACAAAGGCGTCGCACTGTGGAAACTCCACGTACATACAGCTCTCCTGCACACGCAGCGTCGTGTCTTCTCTCTGCTTGTTTGTGCTGCACTATATTGGGAAATAGCTGAGGCTGCTCATCGTCAGCAGGGGCTCTTAGTTATTTTCAGCTGATTTTGTCAGGCAGGAAATGCCAAATATGCCATCGGTACAGTGGGAGGCTGGGGGGCGGGAGGAGCAGCTCAGAACCTAATGGGCTGCTGTGTAATCAGTTCAGTGTCACACGTACCCTTTCACACACGCATCGCAGGCCCACTGTTCATACCATCAACACATTTCCACAGAAGATTGTTAAGCTGAGGTTTCCTGAAGATGCAGTTTATTAGTATTACTGCTTGGGTATTGAATTATACTTTATGTGAATGCTTAGTTTTGGAGTCTGAGTTTGAGTAGATGATCCTTCAGATTAGATCACTCACCTGCATCACTGTTAAAAGTGAGAGTTTCTGTATGTCAGTCCAGAGTACAGTCATTAGTGGGGGGGTTAGAACTGGGGATGGGGGAGGCAGAGTAAGTGCTCTCTTATTACTGTACCTTCTATAGGATTTGTTCAAACCAGTGGTTTGAATGATATGTTCCAAATGTGTTGCCTGCATTAAAATGGCTATATATCAAATATCTACAGTTCTGAAGTCAGGCATTTTAGTTGTCTTTTATCCTGGCTGCCAAAGAAGAGAGTCGGCACAATGACAGACCTTGCTGATACACGCTCATCTTAAATTGCTTCCAGTCCTCCTTCAGACATGTCTTTGTCTTTCTCCATCCTATTGGCTTGCTCACTGATGGCATCTGTGGTCTGATTTGCTGTGTAATCATATGAGCTTGATTAGCACATTCTGATTGGTTACAGGAGCACCATATACCAAGAGGATCAGGACTTTACAGCTGGTGAGGAATCTATCAGCAGGGCTGCAGCTGTAATGGCTGCCCGAACACGTGTGTTAACGTGACGACTTAATACAGGCCATGATGTTCGACTTTTCACGTGAATGATGTGTGATATAATAACTCTTCATTTTGGGTTTTATGGTAACGTCTCAGTCGACGTTGGCGTTTACAAGGTTTTGCGCGTGTTGGCCTTTGAGCGCATGGCAGCGGAGGAACAGGTGTTCCAAGTTGAAGGATAGCACACGTGCAGCGGTTGCAGGAGTTGCAGTATGATTTGTGCACACATCCAGCAGTTGCAGGAGTTGCAGTATGATTTGTGCACACATCCAGCGGTTGCAGGAGTTACAGTATGATATGTGCACACATGCAGTGGTTGCAGGAGTTGCAGTATGATTTGTGCACACATCCAGCGGTTGCAGGAGTTGCAGTATGATTTGTGCACACATGCAGTGGTTGCAGGAGTTGCAGTATGATTTGTGCACACATGCAGTGGTTGCAGGAGTTGCAGTATGATTTGTGCACATATGCAGTGGTTGCAGTATGATTTGTGCACACATGCAGCGGTTGCAGGAGTTGCAGTATGATTTGTTTTGCCATCCAGGCTTAACAGGGAGGTGTTCCAACTGCAGCTCGCGCTGTATTACATAGGTTAGATGAAGTAATTATTTCTAGGCCACTGACTACAAGCAAGATTAATAGTTTTTGAAACGGCTGTAATGGAGGGCTGACCTGGCTCAGTTTGGACATTATTTCTGGTGTCACCAGGGTTCTCATCTCACTCACCTCTGGGCAGTGGTGTTCAGTGATTTATGTTGGTTGTGCTTGTTCTGGGGTGGGTCACGGGTGCGGGCCATGTTAAATGAGGCCAGTTGGGGTGGAGGGATGTGCCCGTTTCACATGGTTTTGGACAAATTTAGAAAAGGACTGCAGGCATGTTTCTTAAGTTCTAAAGTGTCCCTGTCTTCACTGACTTAAGTTTAAAAAATGTTGCCGTAGAAACGGGTTGAAGGTTTGTCTGAAAGCAAAATCATTATTCTGTACGCAGTTCAGATTTATAGTTGTAATCACTGACTAAATCGTGAATTTTTTCCTGTTATTGCCCACCTTTTGAAATCAAAATATGACATGTTGGTTGGTTTCTGAACAAGCAGTGTGTTTGTATATTGGTCTAATCACTGTGAATTCATAGTGGTGTATTCAGGCATATTTATTTGTTTACATAGGATTTTGTGAAACATAGTAAACATGGTTAAATTAAATGCTCACAACACACGTTCAGAGTTATCTGCACTGTAAGTCTAAAAACTGTTGAAAACACATGATAAAATGTCTTAGTTATTGATGGTGCATTGCCGCAGTTTGATTAGATGCAATTTAAGTGCAGATTAATGTTTTTATGTTGCTAAGTGAGGAAACCAATCATGGATTCTGCAGTTTAGCTCAGTTTTCCCAGCTCTTCAGCTTAATTACAGATTTTAATTACAGAAGCGTGTTGTTTAGTCTAGTTCAGCTCTCTCTCACACACACACACAATGCCACAGAGCTGCTTCACTGCACTTCCACTTTGTGTGCACACGTGTGTGTGTATGTGTTTATGTACATGGATATGCCTATGGATGCAGATACCCAAAGTGGCACAGTGCGGGCACTATGAGGGGCACCGAGTGAGCTGCATGACTGAGGCACAGGGACCCAAACCCGCTAAACATGTCGGATTTCCTCCCTCTTCACCTCAAGGGAGTGGTATGAAAGGCAGGGTGTTCGGCAGCAGACAGAGAGGTCCCTGCGCCGTCACTAGGGGGCACATGGATATCACTTTATGAGCTCCAGCCCCGCTGCCCCCGTGTCAGCACCTTTGTGTAGCCTGTGAAAGGGCACGTCTAACGTATTCCTCTCTGTCTCACGCAGCCGCTCGTCCTGTCTAATAATTAGCAGAGCTGCACTCTAACGGTGCTACTTAGCATCACCTGTCGTTTGTCCGGAAATGTCTCTGTACGTGACAGAGTCAGTGTTTTGACGAGAGGAAATGAGCCCAGCCCGAACGCCGTGCACCAGAACCACTGTTTTCTTTGGCTTCGTATTAACTGGCTCAGTGATACCTTTGCTGTGCAGCACACGCTTTTACGTTTTCAAATCAGCCGGCAGCCATGACTCCAGCTTTGTCACTGTTAACCTTTCACAACTCAGCCTTCTGGGAGCACTAAAAAGGAGATTCAGTTATTCATTTCCTCGTACATTTTTTTTTTCCTGTTCAAAGTGACTGAATAGGAGAGGCGAATGTGTTTGGGCCTCACTAATGGAGTTTGTTTACACGTCACAGGTCATGTACTGATTCGGTTTTACACGATGCACACATTTATCATTTCTGTAAATTTTACTGACGATATTTTGTGTGTCCTGTCCTGTTTAATGTTAGCTGTGTGTCAAGTTGAAAGCTGTTTTTGAAGACAATGACGTTTAAATTTGAAGCTGTGAAAAGTACATTTTTTACTTCACTTGAGAATAAAAACATTTTAGCGTGCTCTATTTTGCATTTACATCTATTTTGTATTTTATCACTGCTCTTATTGACTTGTAAATATAATTAAAATTTTATGTACATAGGAGAAATTTAATAGGTAGCCAAGAAACATGGCAGATTAAAACATGAAAGTAAGATTATAATGTAAATAAAACAGTAATTCAACCAAGAAAAAAAAAATTTCTTTAATAACCAAGTAATTACAGACAAAGTGCTTATCAGAGCTGTGCCATGTAGCAGAACAGCTGTTAGAAGGGATGTCGTTTTGAGACAGACTGGGAGCCACGGCTGAGCTGAGACACTGAGACAGGAGATCATCACCTTCCTGTTTGCTCCTCACTCTGCCATTGGAAATATGACATGACACTATATTTCCCCAGCAGAGCTTTAGAAAACTGATGACCATCCAAAATAGAACTTTATTTAAACAGAAATGTCAGGATTAACTAGTGAAATACTGTAATGCAAAAAAATTATCAGGAAACATCTTAAACACGTCTTTATGATGGTCTTGTAGATGGGGGGGGGGGTCCTTTGTAATAGAACATTGAACATTCTGAACATAGCTGAGATGTTATATGATGAAGTGTTCACGTCCATCCTGTTTTGGAGCTGAGATGTTTCTTGAAGTGTTCACGTCTGTCCTGTTGTGGAAGGAGCGTGAGCCACAACCATGGTGAAGGACAGAGGCCTGAAGAGGAGACTGTGCCTGCTATTGATCTGTGAGGAGGGTAGGTCTGGGGGGCCAAGTCTGGGACGGTCCCAGCTGCAGCCTGAAGGGACTGGCTCTGATGACTCAGAGGGCACCTCACTTAGCAGAAGGCGGCAGGGAGGGGAATATTGATTTTAGACGGCCTTGCTGTGTAGGACGCCTCTCTTACTATCATTGGAGAGAGCTTTATATAGCGCTGACATCTCCTTGACTACACCTCAGGGCAATGCTTTGCTGTAAAACAACAGTGTTCTGCAGAAGTTACTAATCACTTCTGTCTTAATCAATAGTCTTTAAGCCACAAATCAGCTTGCTTGCAGACACTAAAAGATTGTGCTCTAAGTGGCCTTTGACTAAAACATATGTGCATTGTAAATTTGAAATCTTATTCGAGTGGGTGAAAATGTCTCTTTTACACGCGTGTGAATAAAACACTTAAAAATAATGAAACCACTTTTTAAAAATTATGGTTCAGGCTCTATTTATGATTTGGCCCTGTGTTGTTATGATTGATTAGCGGAACTCTGTTTCACATTGCGCACGCACGCACACACACACACACACACACACACACACACACACACACACACACACACACACACACACACACACACACACACAAAATCCTGTATAGAAGGCTGTGTTAGTTGTGCTATAGACAGAGAGGCTTTATCCATCCATCCATCCATCTGTCCCCATACTAATGGTCTCACCCTCACCTAAACTGCTAAATAATATGATCAATGTTTCTTTCTAGACTGTAACAACAATTAGTGGATCTTTAACTCACTGTACTTCTCTTCCAAGAGAGACTGCTGGCAGTCAACCATTTTTCATGTTCAGCCTGAGTTGTTTTTAACAGAAGTGAACTCGTTAGCAGTAGATGAGTGCTGGGGCCAGTGTGTGTATGTGTCTGTGTGTGTGCATGTGTGTGTTTTGGTGAGGCTGGATGCAGGCAGTTGATTTACAACCAGACCTAACTGCGCTGTCGGCTTGTCGTACAGAAGCCAGGCTGTCCTGGCTCGCCACTTAGTTACAGAGAGCTGGTTTAACATTAATTCCGGCTCTGTGCGAAGGCAGGTTTTCGTTACGTGAGTGAATGCGTGTGAGCTGACACATTTTTACTTAGTTTTCACACACTGAGAAGCTGTTTCCTTTGTTAAGATGTTTTTAATTATTGACACCGAGTAACGTATTTGGCTCGAGTGTGGGCAGCCTGGTGTGCACATGAATATGCGTTTTCACACACTCTTGGGCAAACCTGTCGTCTTGAGACATTCGCTGACATGCTCCAGTTGGTGAGATTGGTCCAAAGAGCAGTGGCACAGGTCAGCTGTGTGTGTGTGTGTGTGTGTGTGTGTGTGTGTGAGAGAGTGTGTGAGATATGGAGTAGTTAGTTTATTAGACGAATGCTGTCTCACACAGTGATGCTAGCTGCTTGCCTGGAAGAGTGTGGGAAGTTTGTTGTGTGTCTCTGGTGAAAGGGAGTGACTGACGGAGGTGGACTTGCTGCTTGCTCAGGGGTCTGCGGAGAGCCCCCCTGCCCCTAACATCAGTGAAGTCAGCGAGAAAGGTGTCTGTGTGCAGATGGCATGTGAGCTCAGTGTGTGCGAACGAGCAGCGGCCGGCCTGTTTGAAGAGCCACTTGCACCGTGCCATGACACGTACCTGCTGCGCTGCCTCCCCACGCCTTTAGCTAGGGATGGGTACACCCCCTGGGTGAAGGAGTGCAGTGTGTGTGTGAGTGTGAGTGAGGGATGGTGGCGGGGCTCTGCTGTTTGATCAGGTGCGAGGCCTGGCCTGTTTCCCCCCCGCTCGACCTCCGCCCCTCTAACGGCCCAGTGACACCAAGCACCCAAATGTGGCAACTACGGGCCAAAGAGGACGGCACGGAAGCAGTTCTGATGGCTCTGCTGGTACTTCCCCGGGCGCCTGATGTTTTACAGGCTACTTGTCAAAATGTTTGACTCAGTGTCAGTGTCATGTGAGGCAGTTGCTGTCACAGAAACACGACCAGTTTACTGTACAAACAAGTAGCTCCATTATAAACCAGCCACAGGATCCCTGCATCCGCCTCACCCTGTGCTCCTGTTGGAGGTGCACATTTTTGCTGTGTTTGAGGCCACGAGCTCCTGCCCTGCAACAGGCCTCCGGGGGACGGTCTGTGCCAAAGCGGTCTACAGCTCAGCCAGTGCCACAACCTCCCTCGTCGCCCTGTGAACTGTTGTTCAGTGCCTCTCGCCTGACCTTGACCCAGGGTGCAGGCAGGACCAGCAGGACAGGTTACTGGTGATGTAAACAAGTAGTGAGCTGGTGGCTCTTTGTTAGAGTACAGATCATGTGTGCCTGAGATACTGATCTCCCTCACAAAGCCTCCACTCATCGCCATGCCATTTTACACCTAAGTGTCATGGCAGCTGAGACGCTATAGATGCACTTCTGTTTGGCTGTTTATTCTAGTCTGCTGAGTGAGGACAACTGTTTAATAACAGAACTGAGATGTACACCAGTTGTTATAATGGTCAGGAAATGTAATTGTTACAGAAAAAACATTTTAAGTTGATTGTCTTGTATAGTTGTTTGTGATATTTGTTAGGGCTACTTTTTTGCATGAATGTCCTGTTTTCAAAGGCGTACTGTTCTGCTCTTCCTACAGAGCTCATCTGTTGTGGAGGCCTGGGCTGGATGGTTCTTTTTTTAACTGGAATTTGTGAGCTGCTTGATGCATTTGACATGTGCGTGACAGTTCAGCTGTGTGTGAGCAGAGACCGTGTGTGTGTGTGTGTGTGTGTGTGTGTGTGTGTGTGTGTGTGTATTATCATCATTCCAGAGATGTACTTTCTTTGCAGACTTTTGAAAATGATGATTTAACAGTGTAGTGGTACTTGACAACAGCAGTGTATGTCTGTTAGGATGGTGTACTCTGTCCTCCATCTTACATTTAGCTATTAATTAGGTGTTTTCAAATTTTGCACATTTATATCCGCACAGATATTTCATTTCAGTTTGATTCCATCGTCGTGCCCATCCCTGTGTGGATACAGTGCCCGTGAATGTATTCAAAAGGCAAAAGGAAGCTCTGTAGAGTATGAATACTTATGCACTCTCCTCTTTGTTTGTGTCACAATAAAAAATATTTTGCAGTCAGCATATTGTGTAAATTAAATGCTACAAACCCCCCACAAAAATCCATTTTAATGACATATTGTATTGCAAAAACTGGACAAACTCTAACGGAGGAGACTACTTTGACAAGGCACCGTAGATGTTCCTCAGTGGGTGTGAACATGGCCCATCGGACAGTGGAGCCTAATAAAGCAGCAGGGCTTTAGGCTGAGAAGGTGCCCTTGTTGTGACACACCCGGGGTGTAGTGCGCTCACTGCGTTGTGCAGTAAGTGTGCCCTCGTGTCCTCCCTCTGTCCACCTCACACACTTGTGTTTTTGCAGTTTAATGTGATTAGCAGATCCTTTTCTTTCTCCATGTGCTGCTAGCGCTTTCCTTTGACATTCCCTGAACGTTGCGTGTTCAGAGGAAATGTGAGATGTTCCCAGTAAATGTCGGGCCTCATTTATGACGCATGCAACCCCTAAAGACAATCATACACTTCTCTTTGATATGAAAATAGTAGCGTTTTATCTCTGTGCTGTAAAGGAAAAGAAAGTCTGAAAGGTCACGTGGAGAGCCTTTAACGTTGACCTCACCATTTTTACAGCACGGTACACTGTAAGGGTTATACCTGCTCTTTACCAGTTACACACGGAAAATGTTTTATTTATGGAGTTTTCATTTTGAAATGTAACAAACTCTAATAAAATCACTTTCAACCATGACTCATTTTTTATTACATAAGGCATAGTTGAGAAGTTATCAGGGTGTCCAGGTGCGGTGCAGAATATTCCACGAACAATGGGAAGCACAAAGGGACTTTACAGTAATTAGGGCTTAACTCATTAAATTCACCATTGTTATTCGTTATTCAACAACTTTTGCCATGTGATGTTTTTGGAAAAGAGCTTTCATACCAACATTAATATGCGTTAATACATTAATAAGTATTGCATAAATCATGCTGCATATCGGTCTTTTATTAATTTATACTTTATTTAATTACAATTGTTTTGGTAATTTAGTAATAGAAAATGCAAAAATTGCTTTAATGCCTATAAGTCAAAAACATATGGTGTACATGTATTTAGGTGTTAAACCGTCTAGCTAATTTGGCTGCTGAGACAACATGGAGAACTTTACTGTCTTTTAGGTTGATTTTTCAGGAGCCTGGATGAGTAAGGCAGTAGGAGGTAACGTGTAGCAGCAGAGCACTCATGCCAGGATAGATGTGCACTTCATGGTTCTCACAGGACAACGTCTTCTCCCCTCCAGAGACAGAAGCTTCTGCAGGAGCTGGGTGGACAGCGAATCCCCTTCCTCTCCCCTGCAGACCTAGGCTTCCAGCAGCTGGTGAGCGGCCCTCAGGGACCAGGAAACTGGGAATGCTCTGATTCTTTCTGCTTGTGTGTGCAGCTTGTGTGCTGCCTTTATTTGCAGTTTAAACGAGGGGTGTTTGAATAATTTTTAACGCTGGTTTGGTAGTGTAATAGGTAATATGGTTGTACCTGGAAGGCTAAGCCCATAATAGCGAAAGTAACCTGTGCTGTGAGTTTACATCACACTGTGCTGTGACTGTGCTCTTTACGTCTCTCACAGTGGGAGTCCAGTTACCCCGGCCTGGTCCTTCGACGGGCTGACGCGCTGCCCCCAGACCTGCACAGACGCGTTCAGGCTGCTCTCTGCTCACTGCGTGGGCGTGGCTGTCTGCTGCGCGACCTTGTGCGGGTGCGAGGTCGCGACGTCTTCACCGCCGTCTCCCGTGCTCTCCTTGGCCTGCCGGGGCACACCTACCGCTACTTGAACACTCGTCTTTTCACCATCCCCTGGCACAGTGAGGAGGAGAACGAGGAGGAGGGGGAACACGCAGGTGGGGAGCGAGAGGCGAAGCCAAAAGACGAGGGTCAGGGCAAGCAGGAGAGGAAGGGAGAGGCCTGCTGTGACCAGGAGCTGAGGGCAGCCTGCAAGGCACTCTGGGAGCTCAATTGCTTCTTCTGTAAAGACGTGCCTCGCAAAGGGGACGCCGGGGACCATGCAGAGGGTGTCAAACAGACAGAGGGTGGAGAAGGGTCTCCTCAACCCCAGTGTTCCCAGGGCTCTCCCAGCACCTGTCACTTCAACGTCACCCTGCTGAACTACATGGACCCTGCCATCATGGACCAGCTCAAGGAGGAACCCTACTACGGCATGGGCAAAATGGCGGTGGGCTGGCACCACGACGAGAACCTGGTGCCGTTCTCCTCGGTGGCTGTGTATAACTACACCTGTCAGGATGACCAAGCTGAAGGTAAGAAGGTACACAAATGGTCTACAGATGGTTAATATAGTTACCCTGCTTTAACTCTGAATTAACCCAGCTGCTTTTATAGCCCTGACTTGCAATTGTTTTGTTCTCTGTAACTTAACAAACACCGTAGGTCCTTGACATTGCTAGTAAGGAATTTTATATATATATATATATATATAAATATAATACAGTTTCACACATTGTGTTTGTGGATCTTCAACAATATAGGCCAAGAACTGCTAAAAATAAACCTGTTAAAAGGTCAGGAAATTGACACAGTCAAGCCTTTGATTAGGGAAAGGTTTGTCTCAGGAGCGCTGTGGTGCTGGGCAGTGGCCGCTCTGTTTAGCCCTTACTGCCAGAGTGTAGCCCCTGGCTAATACATTATTGATTAGGCCAGTATGTTCATTGTGTGGCTGGCTGCTGTGGCTCTGAGACAGCACTGTTCATTACTGCTCTTGGGCTTCCCTCTTACCTTTCCTTTTGCTTATTATACGGCTTTATCCATACATCTTTGTGCTCGGTCCTTTCTCAATAAAACCCATATTATCTAACATTCAGGAATGAGCAGAGCGTTTCACCTTGCTGTGTTAAAGCAGCTTTGGTAAATTGACATCCTGCTGGGATGTGCTGAGCTGAAGCCCTGCTGAAGAAGGAGAAAAGAGAGCTCTTACATAGAGGTGTGAATCGATTGTGTGTTCCTGACGTGCATCTTCTTTATCTGCCTGGTAGAAGGACCGGATGTGACTAAGACTTCAGGAAACGTTTGAGAGGATGAGGGGCAGAGGAGGGACTGGAAGTTTTTGTATAAAAATGAAATATGACAGTTTAACAAAATTCTAGAGTAGCACTCTCCAGCAGAGCTTGAGTGGGACTTTCCATTATGGCAGAACGTTTGGGACCAATGCTGTTTGCAGCTCTCAGTGTGCATTGCTGAAAATGAAGTTACAATTTATCTGGTTAGAGAATGGGGAAGGCTGATGGGAGGCCAGCCAGCCACACAAACACTTTAGTATTGATTTTCCCAAAGAGTGTTGAGCAGAGCTTGTTCTCTCATTTATTTAGTGTTTGGTGGAGTCTGTAGGAAATGCGCTGAGTCCACTGTAGTTGCGAGAGCACAGACTGTGGACAGGAATGCTGTCCTCCTCTTTCTCCACAGCCATCTCCATCCCACTTCCCTGTACATACAGTTTTTGTTACCCCACACATTTTAAGGCAGATTTTACATAACGAGGCCACAGGAAGAAGCCTTCCTTTAATCTGGAATTTCTTCTTTTACAGAAATGTGGACCTGCAACATTTTTGACCATGAATTGATGTTTGGCTGTTTAACGATACGTGGCCTGTTTCTTCCATGAGTGTGTGTAGACTGGTAGCTTTTGATTTAACACCAGGTCTACCTGTGCCACGACTAAAGCTGCATTCTCATCTAAAACAATTATGGGGCTGGGTGAGGGCAGAAAAATGCCATCCCTGCTCCAGTCATGTCCACACTTAGCAAGTACTGTTCAGGAAAAAGCGTTGCTTAACTTGGGCAAGTAAATAAAAAGAACCGAAAAAATCACATCATGATTATACATGATAGCTTGTCTAAATGTGTTACTAGTACATACTGAAACAGATCTGTGTTGTTTAGCTGTATGTCTTTTGCACAAATATCCCAAAAACACCCTTTGAGTGTGAGGGTCTGCAGGTATTTTCGCAGCTAAAACTATTTGCACTTCTTCTTTGTGCCAGTTGTATTGTTTTTTTGTATGCCTATTTTCAGATATATCCCAAAATGCACTTTTATTTTGACTTCTAACCATCCGCTTCCAAACTGCATTGTTTTTTCTGTTCAGACCAAACAGCCAATGCCATGTGAATGTGCCAGTTGTAGTGTTTTGTTAAATAATAATTCAGAGACATATACACTCATCGGCCACTTTATTAGGTACACCTGTTCAATTGCTTGGTAACACAAATTGCTAATCAGCCAATCACATGGCA
>JABJVR010000016.1:724489-783144 GCA_025773905.1 Chitala chitala
TGGGTCCTTTGTAACGTTTTTTGTGGCTGTCATTGTGGCCGGCTGGCCCGTGTGACGTCCCTTAGCCCCCCCCCCCCCCCCACACACATACCCCTCCCGCCTCCCTCCAGCCCAGACAGCAGCTGGCACAGTAGTCCCACCTGGTGTGTGCTGGCCCAGGTGGATCCAAACCCTCTTCCCTAACTCGTCTGTTCTCCCCAAAGCTCTTTATGGTGCCTGAGCTTTGACTGCACTGGAAGGTGGTCAGCGGAGGGGGGGGGGGGATATTTGTAATTAACACTCAAGAAAGCACAACTTAACCAATGTGACATGTGTGGTAATGATATTGTTAGCTCCTCTTAATATCTTCCCATCACCATCAATTACACCATGTGTTCGCTTCCAGTTGGCAGTAGCCCTTCCACTATTGTTAATTATAATCTACAAGACTTATCCAGTTAATTTTATGGCAAGCATATTGTCTCTTCAAGGCTTCTGAGCAGGTCATAAATTATCCTGAAGGTGAAATGTAACTTGGGGGAGAAATTTCATCCATCTCGCTTAGGAGTCACAGCTGCTCCTGTCAGCATCCGCTTTGTGAAGGAATTACAGGGGGGTCAGGCCTGGGGGGCCAGGCAGGCCCTGTCACCGCTCAGGACGCCTCTCCTGGCCTTGTCAGCCTCGGCCCCTTCATGCACACGCATAGACACGCACGGACACACGTGCTAGCTCACCTCTCGTCCCTGTACCTCCCGGGGGAGTCCAGCAGCCGTGCGGACACTCCCCAAGCTGTCTGAGCTCATTACTTCACTTAAACTTGGTCAAGGCAGGCAGGTGGCAGACCCTTTGTGTTCACGCACTGTCATCTCAGATGAGTGTGTGTGTGTGTGTGTGTGTGTGTTTGCACGCGCACATGCGTGTGTGATTGTGTCTGTCTGTCTGTCTGCCTGTCTCTATACTTCATCTTAAAACATGGGGATCCAAATACCATTTTGTGACGATACAAGGAGAATTACTGGTGTCAGAAATAAGAGGTGCAGCCTGAGCTGACCTGGGGGGCTGCTCTTTTTTACCCTTTTGTCAGGCCAATTTTCTGACACTATTAAACTAAATCCTTGTGGGATTTGTCTCTGAGTCCATCTGCAGCTTCTACAGAATATGATTACAGCAAAGTTTGGCCACTAATTTCGGGTTGTAATAGCAGCGTTCAGCAACAGAACAGATATAGAACATATTTTCAGCAGTTTCAAACAACTGTTCAAATGGGTCACACGTTTAGAACTGATAATGTCTCATGAAATTAGTGCTGTTTTATCAATAGTGGATTATTATAAATGCTTGGATTAATTCATCCAGCAGCCCCAGATTTTGCTGAGGTTTTAGCAGAGCAAGATGCGAGGACGTTCTGGTAGCAGCAGCAGCAGAACCGTGTGTGTGAGTGTGTTTGGCACGGAGAGGGCGAAACACACTGCTTCTCCAACAGCTTCATTAGTAACAGTAATTTATGGACGGGCCACAAATGGCTGCTGCTGCAGAATAGGTACTCTGTTAGCGTGGACATGTGGGGAATGTGAAAGGCCTGGTGTTAAGACCCCAATTTCCTGACACTGTTAATTTTTCATTGATGCAAGCCTCCGCCTAACCCTCCCCCCCTCCGCCCCCCCACCTCCTGCTTCATCTGATGTGCTTTAGGGGTCAGCACACACAGGTGCAGCACACCTTTACTCCCCCAGCTGTGTTGTTCTTCTGAAGAAATATATTATCTTTTTTTTTGTAACATTCACCCTGGGGTCCCAATAATGTGTAGGACCTAGTGGAACAATACACTCACCTAGCTTTGTGTAGTCAATCCAACCGTCAGCCTGTTAATTGGTCATGGTCAACTGACCAATTAATTGACTCTTGATCAATCCATAGAGCAGCCTATTGATGGTGTGGTGTTTGAGGTCTGCCCACGGCCCCATGCTGCTGGCCCAGGATCTCGCAGCTGTTCCACCCTGGCAGGGAGAGGGGAGAGCCTGCAATCTGCCTTTCTGCTCTTTTCTTTTCCTCTTATTATATACATGAGTGACAAATGCCCCTTTTATTTTTTTTTTCTTCAAAAAAAAAAAAAATGGAATACTTTGTTTAGCCTTAAGTATAACTTAAATCAAAATGTTTTTGTTATAAGACGAGGTTTTTTTCCCCTCCATTTTTCATTGCCGGCAACATTTTTTTTTTTTTCTTTTTTGTGAGTTCATTAGTCTTCTGGGCATTTTTAACACATGATAAAGGAGTCTTTTTCTCAGCGCAGTAACACTGTCTGTGGACATCTCAGAGTAGGACGTATTCTTGAGGAGCATGGACCTTTGATGAGACGGTGAGTTTGGGCAGAAGGCATTAGCTAGCAGAGCCGATGTGATATTACTGAGATGACACACGTGATTTTCTTTTTTATGTAAGAGACGCCTGGAATCCCTGACGGATCCGTGTGTGGGACAGACAACTGGAGACTGACCTTTACTGTCTGGGTTCCAGTCTTAGGGAAAGCTGTTGTCTCCGCAGACAGGCAGGGCCTGGCGTCTCTGACAGACGTGTAAACAGATGCAGCCGTGCTCGGTAATGACAGGTGATTATAAGCAGCACGGGTGCCAAGGTAATTAAACCCTCGCCTGACAGTAACATTTGGTGCCGTGCTATTCCAGCATTAGAATAATTGTTGCAGCACATTTTCACCTGCTAGGCTGAGGCTCCGAACATCATTAATTTTGTGCATGAACATGCCGTCTGGAGAGGTAAGCTGCCATCAGCAGGGTTTTTTGTAATGAGACGGCCACCATAGGCAGGGATACCTTTGTCCACGCCCTGCCCGACAAGAAATGGGGCCAAGATTGGCACAGGTGCAGAGGGCCTCAGAAAACAGTAAACTGATGTTATTCTAGTCTCACTGAGGGCATGTTTGTGTTTGTATGTGTGTTTGTGTGTGTATGTGTATGTATTTTTGCTTCTTCTATATGTCCCCCAGAAGTAAGGACAATTAGAAAATGAGACTGTTGAGAGGTTGCTGGGCTCTGGTGATATGGAGGTGTAGTGGCAGCGCTGGAGCACTCTTGCGCACACCCTCATGTTCACCCTTACGAACACCCTCATGCACTTCCTTATTCACTCCCTCACACACACTCATGCACTTCCTTATTCACTCCCTCACACACACACTTATGCACTTCCTTATTCACTTCCTCACACACACCCTCATGCACTTCCTTATTCACTCCCTCACACACACCCTCATGCACTTCCTTATTCACTCCCTCACACACACACCCTCATGCACACCCTGATGCACACCCAGGACTTCGTACTGTGCGGCAGCTGGAACCTCCCTCACCTGAGCTCTGATAGACACGAGCTGCAAGAACTAGTCGCAGTATCAAAATACTGATTTACGTGATCGTCATTTAAGCTGCAGGTCACGTCTGGTGCTGTTGGACACTGAGGCTCACCGCATGCACGTGCTGGTTTTAGCAGAAACGAGCGTATGCGCGTGTGTGTGTGTGTGCGTGTGTGTGTCTGGGAAGCAAGAGAATTCACTGAAAAGTGAAAGCTCAGGGTGGGCTCTGTCTTTGTTCATGCCCATGTCTTCTTTAAAGTGTCTTAGAAGTTGTGTAGCAGCACTGACAGAAAGTTTGTCTGCTCTGATCTGGACTGTAACCCTGACTGCAGCTGAATCGTTGGTCTGCCCTTTGCATCATATCCAGTGCATCTCAGGTGTGCTTCAGTTACAGGTCTAGAGCATGGAGGGGCTTCAGTAGAGTCATACAGGGCTGGCCTGTCAGCTACACAAGATGCCTCAGCTGTGCTATACCCAAGCCCTGTTCTTGACACCTGTCAGGTATCTGTAGGGGGTGTACAGTGTTAAGGCTTGCTGTTCCCTCGTAAAAGCAGTCTCGAGGTCGAGGCACATGCCGTGTTCAGCTCGTGCCAACGAGCACATCGTTACAGGAAAGGCTTTTGATTGCTTTAATTAGAGACCGCTGGCATCAGATGACTCTGAACAGCATGCGCTTCAAAAACTCGATTAAAACATACAGTTTGCTCAGCGAAAGTTTGCCTGGAAGAGCCTGTGGGGTAATATTTCTGTTATCAGGAATTTTTTTTAAGCAGCAAAGATACAATAATTAAAGGCTGTGTTTGCTTACATTCTTTCATCACTTGATATTTATCTTTGGCTTTGCGCAGAGGCCTTTTCTCATTAGCAGAGCGATGCGTTGGCCTCGATGACAGGCGTGCTGCAGAAGCCAGGAGTGTTTATGCTAAAGGAGAAGTAATTAACATGTGGCTAAGATATGACAAAACTCCATACCAGCTTGTGGTTTTCAAAACTAAAACCTCTGAGAACACTGCTCACTCTTTTAGTGCTAACTAATCAAAGCACCTGGGGGCTGAAGATTTGGCAGAGAAAAGGCCTGTTAAATTCTTTTATTACATTGTTGTGAATTAAAACACTGTTTTTGGTTTTCTGCTTGTTACATCTGTGACCTGCTGAGCTCTGATTTCTCTTAGTCCTATTCTCAGACTTCCATTTTCTGTTGGCTGGTGTTTTCCTCACTTGCAGGTCTGTCTGAATCTGCACATTATGCAAAATACATAAATATCGTTTCTGTGCTTGGCTTCTGGCATCACAGCACTGTTTCTGTTCTGTGCGCTCGTCCGAGAGGCTCTTGCAAGCTGCCCGCGGCTGAGTTTATTGCAGAAAGACTTTCTGTGTTTCATGACGCCGTTGGTTGCGGACACTGGGACCCAGTGACAGTATGTCCTAAACACTTAAGTGGCACTTATTCCAGCAGTTGGCCTGGAAAGCACACGACCCACTCACAGTCCCAGAATGCAGCATGCTGTTATTCTTTAATTATAATAGCCTTAGTGGTGTGGGACTTGCTTGGCCTCGGTTAACAGTGTTTAATCTGCCGAGCTTTAGCAGAGAGCTCACCATCCTGAAGGAACAGCAGTGCTCAGAATGAAGCACTTAGCAGCCGCACGCATGCTGCACGCACGCCGCACTCCTGCAGATTCCCCCAGTCTATTTGAGTGCCGGGAGGAAGCCGTGAGGAGGCCGAGCATGCGGCGCTCCGAGCCTCGCCGGCCCGGCCATCCCTAGTGCCCGGCCCTGCAGCCCATCCTCCCTCGCTTTAATCTGTTATCTTGGGTTTCCATTCTGCCATCCGGAGCCTGTGCTGGGTAAGAGCGCCTTGCCCGATGTCTCTGCTTTTGGCACAGGGTGAAGGGGGACTTGGCGGGGATATAATTAGGTCTGGATGAGTGGCCCGGCTGAGCAGGCTGGCAGCGAGGCGGGAAGGCCGGGCTCGTTTTTGGGATTCGGTGTCGTAGGGTTGGCCAGAGCTGAGGCACTTCCAGGTTTGGGACAGAGCAGCTTCCCCTCTGCCTGTTAGACCCGTAGGGTCCTCCAGCCCACTTCCCCAACATGATCTCGCCTGTCATCTGTGCTTCTCAGTAACAAGCCTCCTGCCCATATCGCTTTTGTATTTTAAGAACGTTTAAAAACGTTTTCATCTTAAATTATGTATGCTTCACAGAAACGATTTTGTTTTGAGTCTATTTGCAAAATTCCTCAACTTTTTGTTGAGGCTGTGGAGTCCCAGTTAAACCCACAAACAAATGTAGGTATACCAAAGCACTGTTAATTTTTTAACATTTCGGGCCCACCCAAGGAGCACGTGCTTGACAGTTTCAACTGACATTTGAATAATTGGACTGATTTTCCACTAGACGTCTCTGGATGCCACAATAGCCACTAAACTGCATGTTATACATTTTGCGAGTGGGTTACGACTGAGAGAGACCAGTGACTGAATAATTTAAATGATGTGTCTGACAAAATGTAGCACAAACGTATTTGGATTATTAGTGGAGGAAATTGTTAACTTGTAGTAAAGAGAGAATTTAAGGGGTTTTTGTGTTAAATACACCACATTTTTGACATGCTATGTAATGTACGTTTTATAATAAAAAAAGATTTTAAAAGACGTAATTTAAATATAATACATAAGATGTATATTATGATTGTCTTAATTATGAGGGCCTGATGGTTATATAGAGATGCTACAGACGGAGTGGGTTGTGTGACTGTTACACTGTATATTTTTAATAACCCTAAACAGATCTGCACATGAGGGGAAAAGTAAGACGTTTTTGGGCCCTGCCCAGAAGTGAAGAGCAGAGCCATCAGCACTAATCCCAACATGATTTGATTTGTCACTGATGAGACGGGTGAGCTTTTGTCATAAGCCGAGCCACTCTAAATTTACCCACACAGACGGGCTTGGCTTTGCCCGCTCTCTGTCTCACAGGGCACGCTGAGTGGGCAGATGCGGCTCAGCACCTGGAAGGAACCGTTCCTGCCAGTGTGGGTTGGGGCGAAAGTGGCAGGCGTAGGTGCCAAGTAGCCTATTCCATGCAGCATAGAGTTACTTGTATGCTTGTAATGTATGTTCAGGAATCACGTTATGGGAGACAATTTTTGTAAATCAATTCAATTCAATTTATTTTTATATAGCGCCTTTTACTACAATGTGCCTCAAAGTGCTTACACATGTTGAACACTAGCCTTGTACTGTCCTGTGCACTGAACTCACAATGCATTTTTAAGATGTGTACAGGGTTTCAACTGTTTGTTGGTCATGACTAGCAAAAACCATGTAAATAAATTAAAATATGTAGTTGCATAGTAAATGTTGATTAATTTATAAGTAATTGGATAACACGCTACATTTGTCCAGTGGTATAGTTTCTAAGACTCATTATGAAGGTAAATCAAAGAGTTTCGTGTTTGCGTTGGAACTCACCTGGGTGTATTTGAAGTGGAGCATGAGGAATGCTGGGAATGAGGTGACATCTCGCAGGTTCTCGTCTGCACATTCTCACACGCTTTCAATGAGCAATGCTGAACAGGACGTTGAGTTTTAAAAGCAGCACTCTCTAGGCAGTGCCGGTGCTCTGAAAAAATACAGTCTGGCATTTAAATCATCTTGTACCGAAAGTTCACGCAACCTCAAGGTAATTGGTACCTGCGGCGTGTTCAAAGTGCCATCTGGCCTTCAGCAGGGAGGTCATTTTTTTCAGCTGAATAAGAGTGCTTTTGTTTTCTGCTAAAATGACTTCTTATCTTGAGCACATAGGTTTTGTGTTTAAGTATGAAAACAGCCACGCATTACTGTTTCTTTGTTTCTGTTCTCTTAACAATAGATCAGGCTAACTGCTGAATGTTTGCTGTCAGCTTCAGCATACTCAAATATGCATTTTAATATGAATACATGTAGGCAAATGCCTTCTATAGAAAAATATAAAAGAATATTATTCATTCAGATACCTCCACCTTTTTATTAAATTTTAACTTGTTCCTCAGATACTTTTGTTAATGTCATTATAGTCATGTTCTACATTTATGAAATTTCTTTTGCAAGCAGCCAAACAACTTGGCAAGTAAATTGCCCTAATGCCACATTAGTGATTTCAGCCTGCCTAACATATACTGTATTGTAGATGTTGAAAATCATTTATGTGCCATAACTGCAGTAAGCAGTATATGTACAGGATATGTGTAAATGTCAGTGGCTAACCTTGTGAGAAAATTAGAACTTAACCCCTTCTTTCAAGCAGAAAAGCTGGTGAGCATGGATGGGATGGAGTTCTTTAACACCTGATACCTTTCCTGCATGGGGGGGGGGGGCTGTCGTGTCTCACTTTCGCCCCTCAGTCCATCTGTCTGCTTTCCCGGGCATAAAAGTTGGGGGGGTGCCTAGTGCTGTCAGTACAGGGGGGTTGTCCAGGCACACTGCCATGGTTCAGGTACAAGTGTGTCCGCTTTTCATTTTTGGATGTCTGAAACACTTTGACTGGCCCTGTTCACCCTCATCTTTTGCCTGTAATACCTCCCTTTGATTTTCCAATCCCCAAAATGTTAAAAATCCCCAGAACGAACCACAGCATGCCCTGCACTGGTGCAGGACAGTTTCAGAGCAAGCATTGTGGTCAGTCTCTCAGAGAAACATGCAACACACAAGCAAAATCTCTTATCACTCGGGACCGTAATTAACTTGTGTTCAGCTGATGAGTGTACCATACTTATGCTTCTCAATTACAAATGCGGCAAAAAAAAAAAAAAAAAAACAGTGGAAACTGTTAGAAGGTCTGCACTGAGGGATATAAACAGACGTGTCTTGCAAATAGGACACATGCTCATCTGTCTATCTATTTTAAATGTGGTTATTTTGAGATAGCTTCCTGAAGTGGTATCCTTGGAAACCTCCAGTGTGGAATGGCCTCAAACCCTGACAGCTCCAAACAAGCTAACACAAGGCGTCAGTACACACCCACCGCAGCAGCCCTGCTAGGTTGCCTGAAATGATTAGGGTTAAGTGCATAGAGTGATGTTCTGCCTGGAAGGGCTGTGTGAAAGTCACATGAGTGGATTATGTTTCACCATTATGGTCTGCTCTGAGGCGACTGACTGCACAGCCCTGACAGTGGACAGACCCGGCACCGCTTAATGCCACACTTCTCCATCCCCTTTTCTCCAAAGCGTGCTAGTGCAAACATCTTTAGCATTGTTTTTTGCCTGGGAACAAGCCCAGGGCGATGGCCAAACACTTGTAATATTGGAAAATTGAGGTGCTTTTGAACTTGAATGTGTTTGATAACGACTTGGTATGCTTCCTGAAGGATAACCTGTGGGCTTGCGTTGCCTTTGATTAAGCGCCAGAGCAGATAGCTGTTGTTCTGCAGGCCCTGCCTCAGAGTTATCCCTGCACTAGTCCCTTTAAAGCACGCTCCTCAAATCTCAGCAGGTAAACTCTTCTCATTGTTCAATTAATCCCAGCTCTTTTGACATGTTGGTTGTTGTTCTCGCGATTTCTTTTGATTCCTGCCTGCAGCCCTCTCCTCCACGCTCCTCCTCTGGGTTGTCTTGACCTTTTGTTCATTATTGTTTACATATTACTTACCATGGAGGCCACAGATCACAGCCCTTTTTTTCTGGCAAGCTGGATCAGACAGCAAAACTTTCTAATTATGGAGGCTGTGGAGTAGCACAGTTGCCAGGGTAATTAGGCTGTTTGCAGGCAGCCAGTGGGAGAGGAAGAGCCCGCCAGCCCTGTGGCTGAGCCCTGGAAGCCGCTGGAGGGAGCCAGGAGCCTATCCCACAAAGGGCCTATTATCCACCCCCACGATGCCACCCCCGGCCCAAAACAAAGGACAGGCGTTGTCGTCTTTCAAAGAGCCGGAAAAAAAAAACTTTCAATATTTAATCCTTTCTCTCCAAGTTACCAGCATGAAAGGCTTGACTTTTTTTCCTCTCTCCTGTGCTTTGTGATTGAACTTTTACAACTTTCATAATGCCAAAAACAAAATTAGTTGTTTGGTTTAAATTTCGGGTAGCTAAATTCTAAATCCTAAACAATTGAACCTTGTGGTCTGACTTTATTTGTGTTGAGAATTTTAGCAGTCATTATTATCAAAAACATGTTACTGAAATTTATATAAATTTCTACATGTTTACTGTGCATTGTGTGTATTTATGTCATACTGGTAATGTAACAGGCCTGATGCCCTGAAATTATACTACATTAGACACTGTACCCTATAAACAGTTTGGTTGTGCAGTTTACTTACATGTTAGTAAGCATACAGTATATATTTGCATTGTAAATATGAAGCATTTGCAGAGAATCAGAAATATTTGTTACAGTGCATAGATGGGTGGGTTGGCATATATATGTCTGTGTGTGTGTATATTTGTTTGTGTCAAGTAATTTAACATGAAACACATCTCAACATTTGCCATAAATTTGCACGTACCGTAGTAAGCCATTAGATGGGTGGTTAAACTGGTTTAGGTAATTGGTAATTAATGGTAGACAAAATAAATGTTCTAAACTCAAATATGAACGGTAGTGTCTTCTGTGTTTTTTCTGAGTTTTAGTTGCTGTACATTTTGCACATTTGTGATGGAAAAAAGGTTATTGTTTACACAGAGAGCATGTAGGGCTCACTTTAATGTTGTATTGTCTTGTTACGTCGGTTTGTTTGACGTGACATCAGTTAAGATCGTATGAAAAAGATAAAGTTTAAACAGTAAACGATACTTGTCAAATAATGGTTAATGGATGGATGTGTCACTGTTGGTTATCTAGGCCACAAAGTTACAAGGAGCATCCACAGCTGACCTCACACATGGCTGTATTTGCCATTGCAGTTTCTCTTGCAGATGGGGCAGAGCCAGAGTGTTTTTCTTACCTCAGTGAAGGAGTATTTGCACACATTCTCTGGTGTGCTTGACAGTCACAGCTGGAACCCAAAATGTTTTCCTCATAAGTGGGCTCATCAGGCGTGTTTTTCACCCCCCCTCCGCTTATAAAAGGGAAAAGCTTTCAGCTGGTCATGTGCACAGTGTTATCGTTATTATGTTTTAGGAAGCTTGGGCCAAAATCCAGAAAGTAACACATTTACTTAAGTGGTAAAATTGTGGTAATGACACACATGTTCTCTAGATGCAACGTCTTGTTAATTCATAATTAGTCACTCTTCTCAGATTTGACAAAACAAAGTTTTAGCTTAACAAAAATGCAATAACAACAATGCCAGTAGGCTGCAATACATAAACATTTTGAGTAATTGCAGACGTGGGTGCGTACATATACATTGCATCGCTTTCTCGGTTTACAGCGTCACTATACAGATGTGGTTGTAAAAGTTACACTGATGTAGTTATAAAGTGGTGAGAGAAAGATGAGTGAAGTCAACATGTATGTTCAGGTGTGTATAACATCTTCAGCTCTGTCGCAAAATAGAACCCAATAAAACTTACAAATTTATACAACATACGTATGACTATACAGAATTATTATAGCCACCTTAATCAAAATGTTGCTGTGTCGAATTTAAGCAATGAGGATTTTTAGTGTTTCGTAAGCAATGACACATATCTTTATGGTCGTACTGATGAGATGGGACAGTAAACTGGGACCTTTCTTCCCCCAGTCTTCTTCACTTGAGGGCCATCGGGGTGGGACAGAGTAAGCACATGTTACGCGTTTCACTGCCTCTCATATAAGAGTCACGCTCCATTTTAGTACATTTGGAAAGTGTTGCCACAGGCAACTTCAAATTCTCCGTCAGAAACTCCTCTTTATATTTGTAAATGGTTATTTAATTGCTTTGAATGTGGATTATAATCTACTTTAAAACCAGACTGCTGAAGTATCATCTTCTGCTGCCGTGAGCTGCATACCGTGTCTGCTTGTTTTACAGTAATATTTTGGTGTTATAAAATGTGACCGAAAACCATCTGTATGGTCAATTAAATGACTGTAAAGGCTGAATTTATATAATCTTTAATTTTTATCCAGAATACAGAACTGATGTAATACCTTTAGCGAGCTGTGTGGGAATGGCTCCTTCTGCAATAGGATCCAACACTAACTGTGCTTACAGAGTCCGGCTGTGGTGATCTGGAGCTGCATGCGGTTTAAGTGCCAAAATCAAAAGATAAACTGTGAAGAAGTTTTACAAAAGAGGTGGATCTACTAACACTTCTTGGAAAATGTTTTTACTAAATGATATTTACACTGTAAATGTGCAAATATGCATTTGCAAATTATGCTATGTTTATTAAAGCTAACAGTTTTTTTTTTCCTATAAGTTGTTGAAGCAGTTAGTATAGTGAGCGTGTGAGCCAGCATTGTTCTAAGAAGCGTGGGGGGGTGAGAGAAACCAAGGGAGGAGAGCAGGTTAGGTGAGAGGACCATGGACAGTGTCTGGCTGTGACACAGACTGGGACAATGTGTCTTCAGCAGACTGCGATTTTCAGACATTCATGTGGCAAAAAATGGGTTAGAAAGTCCCGGCTTAAAAACAAAAAGATGTTCTTCATGTAAATGGAGGACTGAACACTAAAGTCTGGACTTTTCATGGTTAAAAACATTTCAGTGAGTACAGTAACCAGTTACCTGATGTGGCCGCTGTGAGTGCTAAACATCTATTGTTTGTTAGCTTTTCCAAAGTACTTCTGATTTGTACTTAAAGCAGTAGTATTTGGAAATGTATATCATTTCATATACTTGCTGTATTATACTTCTTTTTTGCATTAGCCATAAGTAACTGTGAAAGAAATTTATAAGCAAATGATGTTGTGTAATGATACTAAAAGTAGAATGCTATAGAATAAGCGTGGTTTAGGAGTAATGTGATGCATTATGGGATTGTTGCTGATTGTTACAAGAAATAATGACTCATGCTTTGAAAACCGCAGAACTGGTTCAAACTGACCGAGCCCACACCCCTCCCTACTCAGAAACAGAAAATGGGAACTGATAAGATGGAAACAATATGGTCTATAGACAAGGTAAACTGTGAATCTTAAAAAAGCTACAAGGAGAACGTATATAAAGGGTAATGAGGGGCGTTAGCGTCACGGCAGCCGGACAACATTGTTATGGACTGACTACCTCTCTGCGCAAAGATACTAATAAACTCCACTGCTTCATGACACGCTGCCTTTGAGCCTCATTGAGTGTTTCCCAGAATTCATAGTTGATAAGTGGTTTTTCCAGTACAGTAACCTTTTTTCCCAGGTTGATGTTTTCATGGTGTTAAGGTGCTCCAAGGTACACAGAGAGCTGATTGGTGCTGTAAGGACCATTACAGGAATTCAGACCATGGTTCAGTTTCCCCACATCAGCTAATGAGATTATGTTATCAATAAGTCGATAGCTACTTTGTCAATGAATCGGTAGCTGTAATTGGATGTGCAGTTTGTCAGGTCACCGTGTCTACTGACCTGATTAGTACAATTAACGAGATTTTAATGAGCCATTTGCCTGATGTTTCAATTTCTTCAGGTACTTTGTATGCTTGAATATTTCTTGCTTTGAATGCACTCTTTTCTTTTGTGTGTGTGTGTGTGTGTGTGTGTGTGTGTGTGTGTGTGTGTAAGGAGGAGGTCTCAGTTCTCTGTTGACATCACCGGGGGTGTAAGTAAGCTCATTTGACACACTTACTTTAGGTTGCTTTTCCATGCCCCTTTTTACTTTTAAGACAGCTAAGAGAAATAAGATGCCAGTGCTTTTTAAAGTTGACTTTCTTTCGTGGCTAATGTAAACAAAAACATGCCAAAGTACTTCTCTACTTTTTAAAAGACAGCAGCAATTTTGTAGAGCTGTGGGCTTCATAACACCAGACTTGCCTGCAATGATGGCTCAGCTATACGGCATGGGAAGGATGAACTTCACACACCTGTATGAGCGCAGCACATGGTGGGCCATCTTAGCTGTGTGGCGATGCGTGTCTCAGGCAGCTTGCATGCCGTGCTGATTGGCTGCTCCAACGCAGCGTCCTGCGTCAGTGTGCCGCCTCTTCCTTGGCACCCTGCAAGGGGCTTCACATGTGCATGCTCACATTTTCACCACTGCGTCCCCCGAGAGAGAAAAGAGGAAACACACTGCATCAGCGAGAGGCTGGCTCAGACGTGAGGCCTTTCTGAGAGGAGCTTCTGAACCTGTGCTCTACAAGATAACAGATTCACAGAACGCATTTCATAAAAGCGCCTGGAAGAGCTTTCATCTTGTAGCACTCCAGAGTGATCTGAAAGTTCTCCTTACTGGTTTCCCTGACGTTTCACTCATGCAAACTCCCATGCTCTTTAACATTAAAACCAGCTTTTTTTTTCCAAAGTAAGTGTTTGTCAAACAGTTTAAAGTCTTTTTTTCCTGCCTGTATGTTTATTAGATACAGTAAAATGGGTTTGCAACGCTCACCATGGGCTCAGCATGAACCTTAAAAAGAGTTTTATTCCCCCACACAGCCTGTCCCCCCCCACGCACTGTCATCATACTGAGCAGGTTATCCTCGCATCACTACCCATTACTCTATCAGCTTTCCAAGGTGTCAGCACACGTTCCTGGGAATGTACCACTTTCTCAAGCTGACTTCATTACTGCCTGCAATTTATGGCCCAGCCCAGCCCGCGAACCCCCAGCGCCGTGGAGCAGAGACTCGCATGCCTGTGTGCAGATGATAAAAACGCACTTGCGCTACGCCGTAGGCCAGTCCGTGCGTGAACAAGTCACAATAAGAACCAGGGGCGTGACAGCGAGAGGGCGACCTCTGCAGCTCTTGCACCGTGACGATTGTCGTAATGTTGTTAGAACGTTGTCCAGTTGCAAAGCTGGAATCCCATCGGTGCTGTCTGGGGGACGGAGTGACTCCAGCGACGCTCAGCACCTGCTGTCCTTCGGGGAGTGTCACATGGCTCCCAGAGAAAAGCCATTAACATTTACCCAGAGGCACTTTCACACAGGTGTACATAAACACTTGGAGGGGAGTGAGAGGAGGAGCTTAACGAGCTCTGCAGTGGCATGTTAGAGCAGTACGCTTTGGCTGATCTCACAGGGAATCCTCCTCTCTTTTTGAACAGAAAACAACAATGGAAAAGGTTAATAAACAACAGGTTCCTCTTCATTCAGAATGGGAACTTGATTGGACATGGTCACACACATAAGCTTTCTCCAATTATTAGTTATAAATACATACAATGTGTGTTGCTCATCATAGACTTTGGCTGCTAGGTTTTGTAGCTGAACCTCAGAGCTCAGCTGTGAACCTCATATTGATGTTACATAATGTCTCTAAAGTGATGTGCCTCAAGTCTCATAATGTTGAGCACAGAGAAATGCAGCACAGGTTTTTTTTTGTCCTGGGGCAGCGACTGATGACATAAGACTGTCTGCTCTTTTACAGCATTCAGGTACCAAGGGCTCAGATGTCACATGTTAAGACAAAAATATCTCCACGACAGCTAAGGAAGCAGAAGATGTTTGAGACAAATAACAGACTTGGGGAGCATTACTAAAGCAAATATGGTGATGAGAGCTTTTCAGGAAGTGTCATACACAAAACCAAACAAGCAAACATATATGAGGAAACACAAACATCCACCAGGTTTTTTATTTATTTATTTATTTTAGTGTTGCCATGACATTTGATACCATATACACTATTTTGCCAGAAGTATTGGGACTCCTGCCTTCACACACACGAACCTTAATGGCATCCCAGTCTTAGTCTGTAAGGTTCAATACTGAGATGGCCCACCTTTTGCAGCTATAACAGCTTCCACTCTTCTGGGAAGGCTGTCCACAAGGTTTACGAGTGTGTCTGTGGGAATGTTTGACCATTCTTCCAGTAGTACATTTGTGAGGTCAGGCACTGATGTTGGACGAGAAGGCCTGGCTCGCAGTCTCCACTCTAATTCATCCCAAAGGTGTTCTATTGGGTTGAGGTCAGGACTCTGTGCAGGCCAGTCAAGTTCCTTCACCCCACACTCGCTCATCCATGTCTTTATGGACCTTGCTTTGTGCACTGGTGCGCAGTTATGTTGGAACAGGAAGGGGGCATCACCAAACTGTTCCCACTAAGTTGGGAGCATGAAATTGTCCAAAATGTCTTGGTATCTTGACGCCTTAAGAGTTCCCTTCACTAGAAGTAAGAGGCCAAGCCCAACCCCTAAAAAACAACCCCCTCCACCAACCTTTACACTTGGCACAATGCAGTCAGGCAAGTACCATTCTGGCAACCGCCAAACCCAGACATGTCCATTGGATTTCCAGACAGAGAAGTGAGATTCGTCACTCCGAGACACGAGATTCGAGAACACGTCTCCACTGGTCCGCTCCAGTGGCGGTGTGCTTTACACCACTGCATCTGATGATTTGCATTGCACTTGGTGATGTAAGGCTTGGATGCAGCTGCTCGGCCATGGAAACCCATTCCATGAAGCTCTCTATGCACTGTTGTTGTGCTAATCTGAAGGCCACACAAAGTTTGAAGGTCTGTAGCTACTGACTGCAGACAGTTGGTGACTTTTGCACCTCAGCATGCATTGACCCCACTCTGTCATTTTACGTGGCCTACCACGTCATGGCTGAGTTGCTGTTGTTCCCAGTTGCTTCCACTTTGCTATAATACCACTAACAGTTGACCGTGGAATATTTAGTAGCGAAGAAATTTCACAGATGGACTTATTGCACAGGTGGCAACCTATCACAGTACCACGCTTGATTTCACTGAGCTCCTGAGAGTGACCCATTGTTTTACAAATGTTTGTAGAAACAGTCTGCATGTCTAGGTGCTTGATTTTATACACGTGGCTATGGAGGTGATTGGAACACCTGAATCCGATGATTTGGAGGGGTATCCCAATACTTTTGGCAATGTAGTGTATTTAATTTATCATCAGTTTCCTTAATATAATCATTTTCAACAAAAAAACTACACAGGCATCCACCAGTACCTGAATTTTTTTGTTTCATTTTTTTTTCTCTGCACTTATTGTGTTAACAAAACATTTAACATTATTAAATGTTTTCGCTGGATACAAGGTACATGGAAACATACCTGGAATGTAATGTTGCTAACTGTACAGAAACATGTGAAATCTCCTAGTTAGGTATTTAATAATGACATAATTTGTTTGAAGTGTTATATATTATTTCAGTGTTATAATATTTATATTTTTTCTATTGTTTTTTAGATTAAGTAGGAGAACATTTTTTTCCCCAATATACATAAGTTTTTGGATACAGATCAGTTATGCATATAACGTAAATCAGGGAATTTATGTTCACTTTGAACAGAAATAGTGAAATATTGCCCAACCCATCATAATGAGAAGATTATGTGGTGAGAAAAACAATATATTAATAAGCACAAACTAATTAAGAATTGCCACAGGTCATGGAAGATATTTACATAAACCTGCACGAGACGACTGATGCAAAAGACACTGTATAGCCGTGACAGAACAAAAGTCAATAGCAGGATCACAACCTGGCCAGTAAAGTGGAAGGAGGGAAAAGCTCAGAATAGCCAGTTTTCTGCATGGAGAATTTCCAAGAACTTCTACAAACATTTGCATTAAAACAGCCTACGACAGGAATATGACTTGTAAATTGTTGTTGAAGCTTCTGCAATTTGAGAAAAAAGGAGTTTATCAGCTCCATAGCTTACAGAAATTTGGTGAATTTCATGAACAATATGGAAAAGAAACAGAGAGATCATGGTATAAGGTGGGCAAACCTTTTGTTAAATTTCACAGTATGAACCGACAAGAGTAAAGGACATAAATAAAAATGAGATATGAAGAACCATTTACGAAATTACACATCCCATATGAAACATCAAACAAGCCCCAGCATTCAGTTCCAGTAAAGGGAAAAACACGGGAAAACTACAGGGATCTCTGGGAAAGGTCAAAGGATGAACCAAAGAGGGAAAAAAGCCCTATAAACAATGATATGTTTCAAGGCATAGACTGAAGACCACACATTTTAACTCAGGTCACTTTAAGGGAAGAACATGTCAAGACATGCATGTGATCAGAGACAGGCTGCCTGAAAGTGAAGCCAAAGGCTGTTTTACTTCCAGAAACACGATGAGCTATTTATTTGCATACGGTACAACTGAGACACAACAAAAGCTGTGTAACCTGATGGAAAAGATTCAGGCAGTCATCCCACCTAGCTCAGGTGATAGGCAGCATCCTTCAACATGTGAGTTCCTGGCTTTGCCATAAGAAACTTATAAAAACTATTCTGGTTAATAAGACAACTGTCCCTCACTAGAAGATGCATCAATAATTTTATCAGCTTTTCTTGATTCTGATCTCTAGTTCTTACATGTCAGTACCTTTGTTTGAATGCCAAGGCTGTGATGGGTATGGGTAGCCGCAACGCTAACGATATTTACAGTAGTGTGACACAGATAACAATTAAGTGGACTTCCTTTCTACATAAAAAAATGAATAGTATCAAATGGATTTATAGTAATAGACTTGCTAATATCCAGCTAGCGTTGTTCATACGAAGATGTGATGATTTGATACGCTGTGTGGTGCCTTGTGGCCTTAACGCAGGTCACGTTACTGCATTCTCTTACAACCCGTTAAAGCGCAGTTCTTAGAATTACATTTGCTACATTAACAGTGAGACTTTACTGATTGGATAATTGCTTCTTATCTGAACAATTCTAGTACGCCGACATTGTTGTACGTCTGATCTTTGCTGGTGAAGGCAAGGTTCTGACACGTGGGGTCAGATGTGAGTCACTCAGTTCAGGCCTCTGAGGCTGTTTTTTCATCTAAAGTTGCTGTTTGGTTGGTCGCCGAGGAGCCTCCAGCCCATACATATCCAGGCTAGGTCAGGTAAGGTTAAACAGCGTTCCAATCTGTATTGATGATATTTACACGCGCACAGAGGGCCACTGTCCGCGGCCTGAGCTGCAGATAGGCTCTTAGCGTATTTGCTCTTTTGACAGATGACGTAGGCAGAACCGTGGTGTCTCCTCCTCCTTGATCTGCAGCAGGAAAAAGGGCCGCTCTTGTCGTTAGGACAGCTCTCTTGTAAAGTCAGTATCTTTACCGCTTTTGTCTCGTAATGGGCAGTAATAACCTGCATAAATCTGATTTACTAGCCTGAGCTCCGCAGACTGCAATTTTGGCTCACCAGAGGCATTTCCTGTGACGTTCGCATGAGCCCGGAGGAGGCCGAACCCCATCAGCCACGCCAGGAATCCACCATCTAGCTGAGAGCAGTTGCTGAATGAGTTGACTGGGTAGTTCTTGGAAAGGGATGGGGAAATCATTGTCCAAGTACATACTATTTACAGAAAGACTTAATAATTTGGCTGATCGTGCTGGATGGAGTAACTGCATTAAGTATAGAGCGTTGAGTCAAGCCACATTCTCTGGTATAATGCTCATGCACTGAATTTGCACTGAATAAATGCCAAATGCTTGTTCACAGGCTGTCTTGTGTCCCACAGATATGGGACACAATTTATCACTGATGAATAAGGTCCTGTGTATTGTATTCCCTCTCCTGTTTACCCTCACAGAAATTAGTTGTGACATTGTTATGGAACAGACCATGCAGTCCATCTGACTAGTAGGTGAGTACAGACCCTAAGAGGATAGCCTGTCTAGTGCAGTTATTTTCTAGGATAATGTATCTAGTTTACAATTGGTTTGGGGAAGGCTGGAATGTTATGACTTTGGGATCTGCAGTGACAACAGCAAAAAGGGATGGGCTTTGCTGTACAGCAACAGGTGTGCTGCCAATGTCTGAGCTCACCGTGCATCTCACCAGTCGTACCTCTCGAAGCGTCCGAGTGCCAGGGCACAAAACACAAGCAGCACGCGACAGATGATCCTCTGGCTGCACTGTGAGCTGTTAACACATGGGGTAATTGCAGCTCATTGTAATTGCAGTCTCAGGCTTCAGAAAGATGTTGTGTTGAACATCAATCTTCATGTAAACCTGAGCAGTTTCTGAAATAACGTAATTTGCTAGACGAAGACTTCAAAGAATGGGTGGTGGGAGGGTGGGGGGGGCGCTACATAAAATATAGAAGATTGGCACAAAATTATGCACAGGTTGAAACAAGACTCCAGTGTTATTACTGTACACAGCTGGAGGTTATAAAAAATGAAAGGTGTGGAAAAATCAGCTTAAATGTTTTGAGGTAGCATATTAGTTTTATTGGTGTGAGTTTTAATTCTAAGTGACTGTCATCATTCTCAATGGTTCATATTATTAAAGAAGAATAATAGTGCTGGAATAAATTTCAAGTAAGTCTTTCTTAACAAGAAATATGGAATAATGAGAAAATGCTTCTAATGGAAAAGTAAACATTTTCTCTTATTTAAATATTATTTTAAAGTGAGAAATTAAAGTTTTAAGATGAAGGTAAAACAGTTTTTCAAAAGTTCTGAATGAATGTCATAATTTGATTGCTCAGTGTAAAAATTATTATTATGTTCAGGTAGTCCCCAGCTTACAATGGAGATGCGCTCCGAGGACCCCATCGTAACTTGAAAATATCGTAAGTCGACACAAAATAAATACGTGGTTAAAAAAAACACGCTGTAACACTGAGACAGCTGAACTGTGTCGATCACTGGCGAGAGTGAGGCGTCTCACAAGGCGGGAGATGCGTACATCTCAGCAGCATCTCAACATATCGTACTGCATACGCTGCAATTTTAGTCACGGCAGCTGTGGTGTGTAAACTACAGCAGCTACTGTGACTGCCAAAGAGGTCATGACAATATATTTAATGTTATGCATGTATAAGAATCTATTTTTATTTGTCATGATTTGTCATGTATGGTTACAGAATGCAGTTTTTAGTTTCATCCTGGGGACCCCTCTGCATACAGAAGCGTACCTGCTTTATCATATCATTTTGTTGAAGCAGTGCTGATTTAAAAATTTTACCACACTGTTGACTATCAGTGGTTACCACAGAGGGGCTGTTTGGAAAAGAGAGTAAAAAAAGCTGCAAGCTTCTTGCTACAACAGAATAACTGAATAAACATGTAACACAGGCAGCCACGTCAGCTGCAACATCCTTGATCTTGCTAAGTTTGCGTCCCTGACTGATAAACACCTCATTCAGATTTAATGCCGCCAGCTCATCTTAACAGCCTTCAGAAGTATCCTTTATTTAGGTCATTTACGGCTCTTCCCTCAAGAGCCCTTCAGGGAGAGCCGATCCAGTCCGGTTCCCAGCAGCTGCAGCTTTTTAAATCAGGGAAATTTAATAGGGCTATCTTTGAAAAATAAATAAATGATAGGGAGTTTACCCAGCGGAGGGCCCTGAGAGCTTATTAAATGAAAGCGAAGAAAGATTTAAATGTGAATTTTGTACCTTTTAATACGCTCGCCATTTGTTTTTCTGCGTCTTATATCGTAATTGTAAACACAGCAATTACGGATTGTGCGTGCGAGTTAATTACAGCGTGTGAAGCGGCCCCGGGGGACAGCTGTCGGAGTGTGCAGACTGATAACACAGCTTCTCATTACCTCCCCCAGTGGCTGAGTGTCCCAAAGAGAGTGGACCAAGGGTGGGACCGGCCTTCTGGGCCTCCAAGCCTAAGCACCAATTAGCATTAAGAGCAAATGAATCTTAATGGTGTGCCATCTCACAAACAGGTCGTCTCGAGGTGATTTAGGACTGAAGGAAACAGGGATGGGCAGGCTGCAGGCTTTCCCTCTGCTGTTTGTTGTTGTTTCTTCAGTGTTCACTGCTGAATGAGGTTAATCATCTGACAGAGTCATAAAGGAATGAGCGAGTCTTGTAATGCGCATCACCCCAACCAAGGTCTCGTCGTAGAGTTTCAAAAACACATTACTCATGTTATTTCTCTGTCAGCACGCTGTGGATTCTGATGCAGTGTGTCTTCCTTCATTAAGTTTCGAGGCATGACAGAAATGGAGAGCTGTTTGACTTTTATTTATTTATTCACTGGAAGAGGTTAGGAGGGTTGTCAAGCTATGAGGGTGTCAAGGCTTGTCAGGAACCTGTGTCTTTTACCCACATATTGATTAGACATCATGTGGACTGTGGTTACTGTCACAATCCTCATTGTTTAAGATAAAAGACTGGAAAGTGAGGAATTAGTGTAGTTTAGCCTGAACTGCAGTTTATAAGTGATTAAGTCTAGCCAGAAAAATTTGTGGAGGAAGCAGTAATCCTTCTAGCTTGAAAGATAATTCTGATTCTAATTTGCACATTATCTTTTTGTAAGTTAATACTTTTTGTTGGTTGTGGTGTTAAAAATTACAAGAGCACGGTGCTGTTTGTTCGTTGTGCTGTAAGGATTTCAGAGAAGTTTCAGAAGTGTGCTCTGGTTAGTACTGGAGCGCTTCAGTGGATGCTAAGAAGCAGTTGTCTGATGTGATGGCAACGTGAACACCCCAGAGAGAAACGCTGGCAATAACTTATCAGGGGAAAAGTGTAGCATCTTTTGTTGATGTTGTTTTGTAGGTACAATTATCAGGTTCAGAAATAATAAACAGCTAGCCAGCCTCCATCTCCTCTATGTCAGCTGTGTTTCTTCACTTTGCTCTGTGCAGTATGACTGTACAAACCCACAACACTCTTTCGAGATGCCCAGCTGTAATGACAGAAGCAGAGGTGACCTGCTGGCCAGTTTACATCCATCTTACTGTCTTTCTGACCACAGTACCCGCCTGTACCCTTCTGTGCCTGTCTGTACCCTTCTGTGCCAATCTGTACCCATCTGTGCCCATCTGTCTTTCTGCTGCTTGCCTTTCACTTGGATTGTGAATGTTGTTGAAGTGTACAGTGGTCAGCCGACTCCAGCCTTTGTTTCGGTCGGTCCATATGAAATCTGTGTTTTCTTGCCTCCCTCCCTTGGTCCCAGTCCTTTTGTGTTGGACCTTTAGCTATTTTCGTCCTTCTTTTGACCCATGAACTTTTCACTAGTATTGTTTTCTGAATGAAACAGGTGAGATTTAGTTATAGGGATAAGCTCTGTATTTTTCAGGATGTACTTTGTGTTTTACTATGTTCTGTGTTTCTCTCAGTTCCTGTACTTTTGTGTTCCTGCTCAGGCCTAGCACATGGCTGCCTGTTCTGTTATAAATTACCTTTTACTGTCCACAGCACTCTGTGGTCCAGATTCTCAGCTGCTTGTTTAAACAAGACTCTGATGGGTCCTGACAATTATATACTCGTATAGACTCAATATTATACTCCCATACGCTTACTTATACTTGCATACTCTCTCTCATACTTGTGTATGCTCACTTATACTCATGCATACTCCCGTATGCTCCTTTGTATTCTGTACACACACGTATATTCCTGTACACTCATTTATACCTCCCTATGCTCACTTATACTCCTCTACGTTCACGTATTCTCATGCATACTCCCGTATGCTCCTTTGTATTCTGTACACGCACGTATATTCCTGTACACTCATTTATACCTCCCTATGCTCACTTATACTCCTCTACGCTCACTTATACTCCCCTGTGCTCATGTTTTCTCCTGAATGGTCACGTATACTGCTTTACACCCCCTTGTACTCCAGTATGGTCACATGTACATCTGTATGCTCACTTATACTCCCATACACTTTCTTACACTCCCCTACACTCGTGTGTACTCCTGTACACGTAATTATACCCTCTTAGACTCACTTATATTAGTATACATTTATGTAACCTCCTGTATCCCCAGGTACACTTTCATATGATTACATGCTCATCATTCAGACAGTAGAGGAACTCCAACAACTTGTGATGCTTTGCAAAATCAAGGCTCACTAAACAGCCACAGGGTTCCACAATACATTCTACGTGTTCCTAATAAAAGTGTCGTCTTCTGACTGGTTTATTAATTTAACACTTAACCCCTATAAACAAATAAATAAAGAAGAGTATGTGCCAAATGACTTTATTTGGCATTTGATTTACAAGCTCTGCAGAAGAATTACAATAAAGTTTATACCTCAAATGCATGGGGAAAATGGTGAGGCATATTTTGCTAATTGTATACTTTAAAGCTATGTTCATAAGTGAGCGTATTTGTTTCTGTAATTTAACTAAAAGTCATAAGAGATCAGGTAGTTAAAATACATAAATGAGACAGTTTATGGCATACTAATAATTGGAAGTTATCAAAGTGTGGACAAACCACCATAACTATAGGCGTTGCTGTAAGGTAAAAGTTTAAGACTTAATGGACTTCATATCCACACAAGTTTCGGCTGAGTTTTATGTACGTATTTGTTGCTATTATTTTAACTTGCAGAATCTTGCCAAGAGACCCCAGCAAGGAACTTCCTTTTCAGCATATGTTGTCAGCACTAATTATCCAAATAAAGTGTTAATTGGCTGTGTGCTACCATTTGATTGTTGAGCAGTAAAGAATGAAGTGTGCCCATGTGAAGTGTTTGTTTATCCTAGTTTTTATGGTCCATTTTAATTACTACTGGTGTCAGACAGGAATGCGCCATTCTCACTCAAGGGTGGGGGACACATTTCCTGTCGTTCCCAAAAGTGCCAAGAGTGGAAGGCGGTGTGGAGCGGGGGTCCACCCAGAGTGGAAGGCGGTGTGGAGCGGGGGTCCTCCCAGTGCCCACTCACACTCTCTGCACAGCAGCTTTGTGGCTTGATCTCACATGGTTCACGTGGCTCTGCTCTGTGCACCAGGTGTGTGCCGTTCTTTAAAGCTTGGCCTCTAAATATGCTGTTGTACACGCTGTCTTTACCCTTCTGAAATTGTCCTGCTCTTTTCAACAGTGTGTGTGGCCAATTAAACCTTGATTTGAAGAAAAGTGCACATAATGGCCCTGTATTTTGTTAATGCTCTGTTCTCTTGTTACTGTAGACTGTGGGGTGTTCCTCTGCCCCGTCACCAGCAGCGGCACAAACTGCGTGTTGATTGACTGAGGTTCTTATACTGATCGTCTCAACTGACCACATTTGTAACTAAGTGTGGTTTGTCTGAGGCGCGTTTTCAATGTGCTCACTTGATATTTTTTTCATTTTCCCCTATTAGTAGCCGCTGGCCTTAGGAATCGATATGCTGGTATTAGTAAGCAGTAGCTACAAAGGTTTGTGTGGTTTTATTAAATATCTGTTAAAATCCTTGAGAAAAGATTAAAGCTGCACCCTTAAAAAGAGTGTCTTCATGTACCTAGTAAGACTGACAGAATTTTTTAGGGAGCATTTGTAGCTTTTGGTGATAAAATGTATTTACTGTCTGTTTTGGTTACCGGGGAAGTGTATGTTGCCATGCTATGTTCCTGGTATGACATGCTGCCCATTACATGTCAGCTATGAGCCATGGCCCAGGTTTGCGTGATCGATTTCAGGGTCCTCTGGAGAGACGTGTGATGTTAGCTTGTAGCTGCTTGCACCTTGTACTAGATTAAGAGCACGTTATCAGTTACTGTATGAAGGTTTACGCAGTGTGAGTTAAATAGGCATCGTTAGCAGTTCATTTTAAAAATATGCCTACTTCAAAGCAGCTGAAACACCCTCGGCTGAAATCTTATTAATGTACATGAATTACCTGTACAACACTAGGAAAAACAGGAGAGCATAGTCTGTACTGTACCTTCAATGGGAACACACTCCCTCAGGGGCAGCCCTAGTTTATACACCACCTTGGGATTTCGTAATGTGTTGAGGATTTCTGTTCAGGTTTTCTGAAGTTCATCAGCAAGGCTTTGGCGTGGAAAAAGAGATAAAAAATAAAAACCTATGGATTTACTTTGAATTATTGCTGACACTGTGGAGAAGCATCTAATATAAATCTGTAATGGACTCTGATGACAAACTACACGGCTGGAAGACCATGTAATCTCTCCTCAATTAATTAAAGCGCACACAGTCTCCCCATTCCGCCCTCCCCCTCCCTACCAGATGCCACTAAATAGCTGAAATACCATTGGTGCCAGGTGTAAAACAAAATGAAGACCCAACTCCAGGAGATGTACCTGGACATGTGAAGCAGGTGCTAGGTTGTGTGTGTATTCCACCAAAGCACACACCTCACTCAGCATCTGTATGTTCGACACATCAACTGTCTGTCATTAATTTATGTGTATTTGTGCTTTAGTTATATCTCATCTGTGGTTATTGTTTTCTACTGGTAGATGTTAATATTCCTTAATGCTGAGAGAATTTTTAAGTGATACATTGCAGAAGATACCGTTAATGTACCACCCGTATTTATCACTGTTGTCTCAATTAATGGTAAAGATTACAACTAGTCATAGTGAAGGCTTTGAGGAGCTCCTCCCTTATACTTAAAAGTGTTGAACCAAGCAGCACTGTGTAAACGTTTTGCAGAAGAGTTCCTATGTCTCTCTTTGTGGTTTACATTTCAGTAAGATTCGTCAGGATTTGTTGAAAATCAGTTTCCTGTTTCATGAGTTTTCCTTGTCAGACCGTTAAGAATCATTACAAATTCTTTAACTATCACCATTCCACACCATTAGGCCAAAAATCTAAATCGTTGCAGCTGTGACTGTCAAAATCTAACCTTTAAGTCCAGCCATTTATTTCATGTATTTATTTTAACTCGATTAACTCTAGAACACTGTGAAGTAAATATTGTCTTTGTAATGATGATAACATTGTAAACTGTTTGTCCTTAGTCATTGAAAAGGTTGCTTTTTTTATAAGCTCTCAGATTGTTCCTTGTGCTGTAGGTCTCTATTTTCCATTTTACACCCATATCACACCTGCAGAATTCCTGCCTTCACAGCACATAAAAGACTGACTTTGTGTGGGAATATTGCCTGTCCCTCAGACCTATCCGTCTTGATTAGGGAGCAGGCTAAAGTGGAAGAGATAAACTAATATCAGTGTATAACCCCAGTCGTATAATACAAATGATGTAAATTTTTCATCTTCTTATTCATGCGGGAAAGTATGAAAAATGGTGGTTTGTAGATATCCACTCTGTTCGAGTGCAAATGGAGGGTTGCGGATTGCCCCTGGGCCGAGCGGGGAGCTTTAAAGAAGAAATATGCACCTGGCAGTCCTGAGAAGAGTGATGGGAGAGGGGCGCTGGTGCGCAGCACGTTCAGCTCTTACCTCGCAAAGCGGCGTCCATCGCTACAGAGACAGGGGACTCCTCAGATGGGAGTCGCCTATGATTGACAATTACGGCCACATAATTCTCCCAGCCATCCTTTCTTATGATCCTGCATTCTTCCCCTCAGTGACATCCGTAGGAAAACGGCCGATAAATATGTCACATATGAGCCCTTGGCTTTAAGGCTCTTACGGGCGTAATCTGCCTTGCCTTACCGGGCCGACATCGCGTCATTAGATAGGGAATTAGAGGGTTTGTGGCACTTCTCTGATATTGTCCCTTAGTGGATATGACAGCGGGCGAGTTGAGAGGCTCTGCACACCAGACAGGGCAAATTATTAGACTAGAAGGCCTCATTGGTGACAATATTGGCACATTAGACCCAATCTGATGCTCAGACTAGCCCTTCTCCAACTTAATTAGAGCCGATGTCAACATTTACTTTTTTTTGTCACCTGCAACCCATTGCATTTCACAGCGGCTGCTGCTGTTCTCATTTATTAACAACCTTGTCGATGTTCTGGTCCTGTTTTCGAAGGCTGCTGTGACATATTTGATGATAATTACTATCCCCGCTCATCTGAGAAGCCATAGACAGCCAAGCAAAAAATACACACTATTAGCCCTCCTGATTCATTCTGAGCTGGGTTTTTATTGCTCGTGTGTGTGTGTGTGTGTGTGTGTGTGTGTGTGTGCAAATACACACATGCTATATTTAGTGGATCTTTTTAAACTATTGTGAGGATGTTTTTATTAACTGTTCTTAACAAAAGAAATACGTTTTTTGCTCATTAATAGCCTGCACATCAATAATTTATCCTGCTTTCCACTTATTATTGGTTTTCCTGCAGACAAGCAATACACCTGTGCATTCAAAGGCAGATCATGATCAATGGTCCTTGAAGCCTGTGATTTGTCTGAGCCATGTGACAGTGCTGATTACATTTACATCGCTTCCTAAATACATTCCACTGTTCGTCCTTGAAATGGCGGTGAATTTTGCTGAAGCTGGGAATGTCATCCTCTCGCGTCGCGGGACAAAGCCAGGAGCGGGTGCATCAAAGTAATTAGACGGCTATTGTGTGCAGCATTCAGTCTGAAGGAAGGAGAGAGAAAACACAAGACAGAAGTGCCTGGCTCGATGATTAACGCTGGTGAAGCAGAGATGCTCTGTGTCACACAGGCACTGGGAAACATCATTATCACACTGTTTTTCTGTGTCATTTAACCACCTGCCCACACGCAAAGGCTTAAAACTGACAGTGACAATGCAGTTAGTCATCCAGTGTATCAGCAGCTGAGTACGTCCTCACACTCAGAGCTGAAGTCCACCTTTGAAGGTGACGCGCCTGACTCTGCTGTGTGCGCCCCTCCACAGACAGGAGCAGGATCACTGGGCCATGAGGCAGTGTTATGGCAGTTGGCACAGGGTGACTGGTACACAACTTCAGCCAGGCCCACATTCACTTGGAAAATTCCTGGCAGTACCGAGGCCAGGCTCATTTTAACTTGTCCGCGTTAGAAAAAACAGACACGCACACACACCAGCCCGCTGTTTTGTCTCTTTGTGCCGTGATCCCTGAGGATGTTTCTGTTTTCCTTTCACTCGGCTCGATCTGCCCCCCATTCCCAGTTTCCTCCCTTTATTCCTCTTATTTTTTTCCGCGGCTTAATAACTTCCCTCCTTCCTCCGATAAATCATGTGCAGAGATGCTTCACTAAGTCAGTCAAAATTCACATCAGCACTGCAATGATGAGATAACCATTTTCATCTCTCACCCAAGCATGGAGATTTATTGAGCTCTGATAAGCAACAAGCTAGCCATCATTCAGAGCCAAATAGACTCCTGCATGCATTTATTCTTATTGCGTTCCGCCATGCAAAATGGGCGCAGCGGTTCCCCGGAGGCCCTGTCCCTGCCAAAGAGGGCTGGCCTGCTGTCTGTGTCATTACTTTCTATTAGATAAAGAAATCAGCAGCCACAGAGAAGCCCTGAGCTGGTGGCTCTTTCACTGCCTCTTTCAGACGAGTGATGGAATATCCTGCCGGAATCACTCCAGGGTGACTGTCTCTAAGGTTCATGTGTGAGTGTGAGTGTGTGTGTGTGTGTGTGTGTGTGTGTGTGTGCACGCTCATGCTGTTTTTTTTTTTTTAATCCCGTTTCATCAGTGGTTACCACTGTTGCCCTCTGGTCTCAGTCACGCTCCCATGAGAGCTTTTCCCTTCTCTGAGCTTTAGTGTGAATTCTGCTAACTTGTGGCCCATGTTGCTGACAGCGGGACTTCTGACAGTGGTGGGTTGTCATATTAACTCTCCCATCAGATGGTGTCAGAGGAGGAGCAAGAGCTGTGGAGTAGGAGCATGAAGTGAAGGCGGAGGAGCGAGAGCACAAGAGTGAGAGTGGAGGAGCGAGAGCACAGGAGTGAGAGCAGAGGAACGAGAGCACAGGAGGTAGAGCGAGAGTGGAGGAGCAAGAGCACAGGAGTGAGAGTGGAGGAGCGAGAACACAGGAGCAAGAGTGCAGGAGAGAGAGCACAGGACGAAGAGCACGGGAGCGAGAGCACAGGAGCGACAGCGGAGGAGCGAGAGCACAAGAGTGAGAGTGCAGGAGTGAGAGCAGAGGAGTGAGAGCACAGGAGCGAAAGTGCAGGAGTGAGAGTGGAGGAGCGAGAGCACAGGAGCAAGAGTGCAGGAGAGAGAGCACAGTAGAGAGCATGGAGGGGTGTGCAGAAGCCCACTCTGTGTACAGCCCACTTTGGCCACCGCTTCAAAAATTGCTTTTAGTACCGCCACCCCACCCCCATCAGAAATGGAGGTTAAACTGCTTTTTGGCACTCTGACGGTGTTTAATCAATGGCAGAGGAGCAGTGGCCAGCCATAGGGATGTTTTTCTCTCTAAAACATATTAGAGGAATGCTGTGTTTTCACTCAGCTTTGCACAGTGCCCTGGCTTGGCCTTGTCTGACCTCTGTCTAGATGTGCTAGGTAGAAATTTGATAAAGTGATGTGCTGTTCCCCCGCCCCCCTACCCTCAGCTTATAATAGACCTCCTTCTCACTTCGGCTTGCTCCCATTACACCGCCTGCCTGACAGCCTTGGGCTGTCACATGTACTCCTTCCTTCTATGTTTACACACTCTGGACCTTCAGCATCAAAATATACCCCTAAAAGTCTCACCTTAGGCAGTGCCTTCTAAATTTTAAAATGAATACATATGAATTAAAATCTTTAAAATATTCAAAATATCAGCAGTTGTCTAAACTTAGTTTTAAAATAGCTCCTGTGGCAAATACTGCTGTGTTTAAAACAGGCAAGTTTTCATTTGTGGTTTGAGTGGAAGCATCTTTCAATGCAGATGGACAGAGCACGCGTAATATCTAAACACCAGGCAGCTTCTGGAACTAGGAATGCAGTAAAGATTTATTATTTTGCAGTTTGTGCATGCAGGTGAGCAGAGTATTGTGGTTGCATGAGAAGGCTCTGTGGTACGGTCATGGAGTGACAACAGGCCGATTAAATCCCACCTTTGATGTGCCATCACTGTTTAATTGATTACTTTCAAGTTGCCGCTTGTAGCTGCTATTCCCTTCTAATTGGGCCAGGTCAGAGAGTTACGGCAGGAACAGTAGAGGACCACGTAGAGTGTGGTGATCTTCACCAGCCCACTCTGTCTCAGTGGAGGGTTATACAGAGGAGGACCACCACACAGCTTATAACATTCGGTCACGTAATACACAGACTGCATCATTTCATTCAGCCTGTGTGTGCAGCATATGGCAGTGAATGATACTGTGTTTAAACTACTGTTTAAACCATGATAATGATGACTTTTCTACCATCACTGCTGCCAGATTGCCCTGACAGTTGCAAATGGTTAGCCAAACATTTTGAGGACAGCTTGACATCTCCTTTGTGACTGAGGGTAACAGTAGACAGGCACTACTGTGCTTAGCCCTGTATGAGTGTGTCCAGGCTCGCTGCCTTCAGCCTGTGTGACCACAACATAGAACAAATGAGGGGGGTGTGTTTAAAATAATTTTTGCACCATGGTGTTGGTCTACTGGCTTCTGAGCTAACTTTGAGTGACACCCCAAATGTGTGTGTACTTCTCTCCCCGGCCTCCAGATTGAGCCCCTGCCTCCATCAAACAGACCACGTCACCTATGCACCAGGGTTCACCTCGCATGGCTGCACACTGCCCCCCCCAGCAGAAACCAGTCTTGACATGTGTGAAAAGCAAGCCCTGCTGTCAGATAGCCATGCCTTTCCTCACACACGTTGGCGGGCCAGCGTGCTGTGTGCCAGTGTTCTGTTCTTTTTCTGAGATCCCTGCACCTCCTTCACGTCATGAGATCCCTGCACCTCCTTCACCTCATGAGATCCCTGCACTTCTATGGTGTTGTCACATAAACCCTCCTTTTTCCGGTGTTTGGTCAGCGTGGTAATCGTTTCCCATCCCGTGATTTCCTCTTCTCAGCCAGTGTTTAATGGGCTGTTAATTTCCTGGGCTGAGGTGAGTGTGAGGAGCAGCTAGCCCAGGGGCATGCTGGGTATCACAGATGTGCAGGGCCCCTCGGCCCTTATTTACGGCACTGAGAAATAGCAGCTAACTGTAGCCAGCCTGTCTTCCACTGAGATAAGCAGCCATTATGTATTTTCCTTAATTATGGCTGTTTCCTAAACTAATAAACATGGTAAATCTTTATTGTGAAGGTTAGTTTACCCTGAACACATGAACTGAGCTGTGCCCAGGAGACAGGGCTGGATGCGAGTAGAAGGGCCTGCTCGCTCAGTGATGACAGCTGTAAATTTAACACCAGCTGTTTTAATAGGCAGGCCGTATCTTGGCCCACAGATGCCTATAGATGTATAAATTACTCTCCCGTGAGCCCACAGTATCTCTGAAAGGTAGTTGTGCCTAATGTTCCATAAAGAGTGCGTATGCGACAACAGAAGATTAAGGTGTTATTTACATTTGAGCACATTAGCAGAGCCACGTCCCCCCCCCCCAGGCCATCAGTGGCCAGCTCCTGTATCTGTGCTGCCTAATGTGTCACACGGCCTGGCCTGATGTCCCGTCTCCGTGCCTCTCGTCCCGGTGAGGGTCAGAACAGGACCGCAGCAGACAGCTGTAACTTATTACTGTTGTGTGAATGTTTTGTTGAGTATGCTGGGAAGTCAATTTTTGGCAGTTTTGGAACAGATAATCAGGAATCTCTTACTCAGAAAACGTAGGTCAAAGTACTGTGTAATTGAAAACAGATTTCTTTGCAAAATGACATGAGAGAAGATTCATAAAAATCACATTGCAGTTGTCTTGTCACTTAAATCAGGTATTTCAGAGTAATTAAAAAGCAAACAGCAGCTCCCTCTTTCTAAACCATAATTAAAGCTTAGCATCATTTGTTGCCATTGATTCTGAAGGTTTATTAGACAAAGACTGGCATTTAGTATTGATGTGTTTTTAAACCGGTGCCTGATACAGCAGAGCCAAGAGGTGAATCGAACATATTGAGTGAACACGCTGGTGTGCAGAAGGCCTCCCCAGTTTGGCTGTTATTGGTAATTACAGGCACGGCGCTTGCGGTCAAAGTCTGTGTTACTAATTCATGTGTCACTCTGCGATGTATGAGAGTGACAGAAGGAAAAAGAGGGACAGTCAAAGGTCAAGCTAAGTTCAACCTTTAAACCTGTGTTTTAGTCATTATTTTATTTTCACCAGTGTAAATTACCTGGTTTGATTAACGGTACAATTTTTAAACATCTTAAAATATTCAGTGCAGTGTTTAAGTGGCAAATGAAACATTGTTAGTTTTGTTTATAATGTTAACATACATCTGATCTGAGTGTGTTTTGTCAGTAAATGCCCAAGTGTAAATGATTTTCAGCTGACTGTCTGCATTGACTGAGCAATTCTTAATCACATCAGATACCTCTAGCATATAGGAAGGACATCAGTCTGTGTTCTGGTTAAACATGGCCATCGCAGTCCCTGTCTCTGCATCCAAATTCAAACGCAGTGACACAAGTGTCAGTCATGTGACCGGCCCGAGGAGAGCACTTGTTGTGTGGGACAGCGTGACAGGTTCGCCTCTGATTGGGACATGACTTTGGTGTCCAGCCTTCTGATGTCCTTTGCTGAGCTCAGAATCAGGCCAAGGCTGCATGCAGCTCCACACTCCTCAAGGATCTGAGCCATTTGCATTTTCTTATCAAACAAAAGAAGAGCTGTGAAACTTCCTGTGCACTTTTCTCCCCAAGCAGAGAATAATGCAAAGTAAACACTGGGGGAAGAGCAAACGCCCAGGAGGGCTTCTCTTGCTAAAGGCCGCTTTCCATTGGCTGCCTCTGGGAGATGAAAGAGAATACATTCCCTGTGATTGGCTCTTGAGTTGTAATAGACGTTTTATTTTACATAGGCTGGATGTAATGTGACTGTAAGGCCTAAGAACAGATAATCAATTAATTTATTTAAGCCCGGCCTTTCTTCAAAATTCATGTTTGTCTGTATGCAGGGTAACAAGCTTCTTCACCCCAGCCTCCATCTCCATTAGAACGTCCTTAAACACAGCCTGGCTCACTTACAGCAAAGCTCCTATTGAGATTGCTTTAATTATGCATTGCTATTTATCTTTCTTTTTAATTACATTTCTTACTGTGATCAGTTTAATTTGCTATTATTTCACCAAGGGGCCCAGCTGTGAATTTGCTGGGCTTACTTTTGTTAGATCTAAGAGAGGTAAAACCCAAAGGGCAAGAGAGGAACACTTAAGAGCCGTATCTTACTGAATTATGTGTGTGACGGAAAGGAAGGGGGGGGGGGGCAGGAGAGAGAGAGAAAGAAACAGAGAGAGAAAGAGAGAGAGAGCGAGTGAGAGAGAGAAAAAGAGAGAGAGAGCGAGAGAAAGAAATAGAGAGAGCGAGAGAGAGAGAGAGAGAGAAAGAAACAGAGAGAGAGAGAGAGAGAAAGAAACAGAGAGAGAGAAAGAAACAGAGAGAGAGAGAGAGAGAGAAAGAAACAGAGAGAGAGAAAGAAACAGAGAGAGAGAGAGCGAGCACAGAGCCCTCTGGTTCTAAGCCCCTTAATGAGTTCATCCTCATCTTGCTGCATCACTGCTGTTTGTTTTCCAATGACTTTCTGAGACTTTGTGAATTCAGTCGAGCCTAAGTGTGATATGATCCGCTAAGATTGTGCTGCGGCTGTTGGGGGCCGTGTGTATGTCGGGGGGGCGTAGTCCGTGCCCTCCTGCTTGTCACATTGAGCAGGTGAAGCTGCTCTGCCCCTGTGTTAGCCCACCACACTTCTGTCCCTACACCTTGGATTAGCTACCTTTTTATAGGTGAGATTGAAATGACACTTTACCATTTGCATCCAAAGTGTTTTTCCATTTCCCTGGACAGCAGCAGCATTTTATTACGATTGTCAGAAAGAGTAACAATTCTATTGTGGCACGATTATTACGTTTTTGCCCACACATCACCAGAGCAATTAAAATCTGTAAATAAGGCTACCCATGTTGTCAGACAAACAGTGGCTCCCCGGAGGCGAGGTTTATTTGAAGAGAGCGTTTCTGGAGATGCACTCTCCTCTTTCAAACAGAGCCGTTAATTAGAATATGCAGAAGAGTGTTGCCACTTTGGCGGCATCAGACAGCTTAATGAAATCACAGTGACATGTACTTTTAACAGAAGATGAAGTTGTTTATTTTTGTGTTGCTTTGCGAATTACGCTGGAGCACTTTGTTCTGTGAGCAGGGAGAACATAATGTCATTGTGTGAGCGACACATGTTTGGCAGCCGCAGGAGAAGCTCACGGAGCGGGCGGATCTGATAGGAGCCTGAGGCTGGTGGGCCTGGTCACGACTGCAGGTAGTCCAGGTAAGGACTGGCGCTCACACTGGAAGGCTGAGCTTGTGACTCTCGGAGCTCTGCCGCGCCTCCCCACCCCTGCCCTTGTTTGACTCTAAACATCCCACTTGCCGTGGAGATGGGCTAGATGGTTGCATCATGGGACGTGTTTTCTGTGAGTTCACGTCTGTCGGCTTTGCATACCTCACCACTGACTGTGTTTATGGTCTTTTGTGTGACAGGCTGGGCTGTAACACACAAACCGCTCAGCCAGTTCACCCCACCCCATTTGAAGCCCTAGCCAGTATGGCAGTTCCCACATCAGCCATGGCAAGTGAGGCAAGTATAAGGGTGTTGCCACACAACGATTCATTATTAGATGCCAGGCCATATAAAAAACGGCTGACTTTCCCATTAAGGAAGAGAAGCGGTATCACGTTACCCTTCGTTTGATGTCTTTTGTTTTGCTTTAATGAGTTCAAGATGGGGCGGCGATCTCTGTTTGTTTCCACATGACGAGAGCGGCTCTCTGATATTTTTAATAGCGAGTGCGTGTGAAGCAGCGTGCTCTTTTTTCTGTGCTGGGGTGTTTATGAATAAGTCAGGAGGAGGTGGGCTTGCCGTGCGCACGTGGTAGGGGCTCGGAGCAGCGCTGGGCGCGTGCCACCGTCTGGGAGCCAGGTTGCAGGCTGTATGCCTTATGAAGATCCTGTTTACGGTTGCAAAGAGGAAGCTACCAGCCGCGTATTTCCATAATGCATAGAGCAGTCCCTCTGCTCAGCGCCCTCTGCTCTCCCTCTTCTGTTTTATTCATCTCAACTCCCGCCTTGTCGCTCCGCCGCTATTTGGACTATCGTCAGAGTGAGGCGGTCTGCCTCGGAGACCTCTGTCATCAAGGACAGAGACCGCTGTCATCGAGGACAGAGACCGCTGTCAGCTAGCAGTGCTGTAGATGGGCTCAGGCGCCTTTAACGGTCAACAAACGTTTACGATAAAGAACAAATGGGAAGTTGACACCCTGTGTCATCCTGAGTCATTCTCAGAAGCAGCATGTTTGCTGAGGTAATGCAGAGTGTTTGTAATGGGCTGCCTGGGGGGTACAGAGCCCCTTTTCGCCACATGTTGTCTTCGCTCCTGTGCACTTTCAAGCATCTGTGCTCTTACACAGTCCCTACGGTGCAAAACGTCAGAACTCGGCCTACTGCCACACACACTGCCACACGTTCTCTTTGGGTTTTTTTTATTAATATCCTCCAACTCGTATTGTTAATTTTGATTGAAGGTATCTAGCACAGACATGAGGCAGAAAGAGAGAGAATGCTTTTTAAAGCAGTAAATTCTGAGAGCTGAAATTAGTCACAGTGTCTTTGAGGACTGCTAGATGAATGTCAGGTGAATGTTAGACACCGTGAGAGAGCAGCTCAGCACAGGCTCCAGTGGCCTTGCCGAGGCACGCGGCTACATGAACAAGCCATTAGTGTCCCACCGGGGCCCCAACGTGTTCTGTGCTGTGGTGAGATTTACACACCCCTAGGTGGGCAGAATCACAGCAGAATCACTGCTATAGGCACCTAAGAGCCCCTGTGTGCAGTGTGGACTGTTTCTGCATGTGCGTGTGCATGTGTGTGTGTGTGTGTGTTTGTGGGCAGAGGTTGGGGCTTAAGAGCATTTGGGCAGAAGCAATGAGGGGTACATCCTCCTTGGAGTTTGGGGTGGGAGGCAGGAAACACAAGCAGTGAGGCAGACGTAATGGCTGAGCACAGGGTTTTAGAAGTAGCCCCTTCCCCTACAGCTCCTCCACACCTCCTCAGCACCTCCCATCAATGCCATCGATCCCCTAACAGTCCAGCCCTTCTGTGGCCTGGCCTGGCCTGGCATGTGTGTGCTATGGCTGGCTCTCTGTGGACAATGGTCTGTCACCTCAGAGCAGTCTGTCCAGCGCCCAGGCATTTCTCACCCAGGCCTCTGACCTCCTGAACTCTCTCACTATGGCAACAGGTCTTTGGTCTCCACGGACACTCAGACAGAGAGTGAAAAGACAGCACTCGAAAGAAATGTAAAATCACACAGTGTTTTCTTCTGCTCTCAGAGCATATTACTGTAAGAAAAAGAGATTACTCTGTGTGTGTGTGTGTGTGTGTGTGTGTGTGTTTGTATGTTTGTATTTACTTTATTAGATATGCCATGTTGTCTGTCTTTTGAGTACTGATAAATATTAAATGCGACTGACTTTCTTATGATGAGAAATGGAGCCCATTGTAGGAGCTTCAGCAGAATTAATGTGATACAAAATGGCTTTCCTGAGAGGTGCTTATGTTTTCATAATGTATGTGATAGAATTTTACCTGCAACATGAATAGCAAGATGGGTGTGAGTGATTGCAGAGGGAGCAGGACACATATTTTTTCATTCTTCCCTTTTGTTTTGCTAAAGTCAATGTCCATTTATTTTAACCTCTGCTGACAGTCACATGACAGACATCGTTTCTTATCATTTACCAGCGTTAAATCTGACCCTTCTTCATCAAATATTCATAAAGGCAAGATTCTCAATGATTTTCTGTCTCTTTCCATATTTACTACCTACCGTCTTCGCCGTTTTGGCTCTGTCACCGTGGACAGTTTAAGTCGTTTGGAATTACAGCTGAGGCAGCGTCTCCCTTAGCGACTGTGGAGGGCCTGGATGGATGGCGACATGCTGATGTTGTTGTGAGCGTGTGGGGATCTCCATATGGAGCCCTCCCTTCCCCTCCCCCCCCACCCCAGGTGCCCGCTGTCAGCCTCTCTGCCTGAAGGCAGCCGATGGGTAAGGCAGGTCTGCAGGCGCGTCGCAGGACATCTGTGTGCCGCCTGCCCGGGCCCCAGCCTCTCAGCCTGCATCCGCCTGGCTTCTGTTTGCCTGCCTTCTGGGCGGCAGGATGCGGAGCGGCTCGCGCTGTTCGCACTGGTGGCCCGGCTGACGTCAGCTCTGCTCTGTCAGGGGGCTGCTCTGTCAGACTGGGGCTCACGGAGGCTAAATTGGGGATTTAGATGCTGTCTGGGATAAGGAAACAAAAGCGCCAGGGCTGCGTGGTTTCCGAGAGCCTGCTGTTGCTTTCGGAAATGCTGCCGTGCTTTCCGAGCAGGGCCTTTCTGTCATTACTGGGTCCTTCTTCACCATGGATCCACAGACATTAGGGTCTGTGATACTTATAGTCATTATGCTGCTGCGCCAGGCCTCGGGAACGGGAATATCATTGAAAAATGTTCTTACTGACTGAACCGCGATAGCAGGGCTGCATTAAGACGCAAAATAAAGTGTGAGCTTTAACATGCCTACCTGTGGTGCAACAGCATTTTTAATACAGACCTGCTGCTGCTTAAAATTGCATCTAGGATGTAGGCCGGCTTAGGTTAGTTTGGTTTGAGGTTCAGTAAGGGACTGTGCTGATTTGCATTTAACTTAGGCTTTTTTAAACATTAAATGGTTTTATGAGTGCTGAATTGTGTAAGAATAGTTTTTCCTTATTGAATATGGGTGTGAGCCATGGAATCTTTAAACCTTCTCTCTCTCTCTCTCTCTCTCTCTCTCTCTCTCTCTCTCTCTCTCTCTCTGTCTCTCTGTCTCGCTCTCTCTCTCTGTCTCCCCCCCTCTCTCTCTGTTTCTGTCTCTCTCTCTCTGTGTCTCTTTCTCTCTCCCCCCCATCTCTCTGTGTTTCTGTCTCTCTCTCTCTCTTTCTCTCTCTCTGTTTCTCTCTGTTTCTCTTTCTCTGCAAGGTTGTCTGTAAACACAGAGAATTCCCTGTGACAACTGGGTGCATTATGCTTATGACACATATTTAATTACAGGCAAACTGAGACAATGACATTGCACAGTCTAGTTTTTTTCTGTGTTTTCTTCAGTTCTGCAGCTGATTGTCAAGGAGATGGGGCTTTCTTAAACTTGTGCCTGTTCTAAGCTTGGAAGTGGCTTTCTGTTTTGTGAGTCAGTGTGTGAGCATGCCCACTTGCAAATTATATCATCAGTTTTAAATTACCCCTCATTAAGTTTATTACACATATCCCTGTGCTAGGGCATTTACTGTGCCGTGTGGTTTCTCCTTATTGTCTGGGGGTATATCCCATTGCTCTATTTCTGTATTTTAATTGGTGGAAAATGGTTGTTTAATCTATTTTCTTTTAAAGGCAGAGATTATTAAGGTCAGCTGTCATAAAATATGCTGCATTGAGCCAGTAGTGTTTTAGCCTGGAGTTATTATGGGTGGATAAACAAGTGTGGTTGTGCTATGTGGAGCAGAGTCCACCGTCAGAGCAGGCTCAACATGGATGTGTTCCAGACAGCGCTCCCAGTCGGCCCGGGAGGATACCGGAGCCACGTCCTTAGTGCACAGTGTGTTCTGCTGCAGGCCCAAAGACAGGAGAGGATGTGGCAAAACCTGGACAAGGAAGGTGACACCCTCCACTTTAGTGAGAAAATATTAAGCATTGCTTGGAAGACGGTGACCTGCAACCCCACAGAATTTAATTTGTGGAGGAAAAGTACATAAAATTTGCCTTTTTCTGTCTAATTGCTTTTTACTATGGAAATCCTAGAGAATGTGTGAGATTATGTCTTCATGAGTATTTCTCTTCCGTGTTACTTAGATGATATTCTTTTGTGTGTGTGTGTGTGTGTGTGTGTGTGTGTGTGTGTGCGTGCGTGCGCTGGTATAACAGCACATGATCTAACTGAGTTTATTTAGCTGTATAAAGTAAGCACGGGGCTATATAAGAATCAAACTTGTTCCATTCTGCAGGTCATGATGTTCTGTCCAGGGCCTCGGAGTGTGGGCCACAGGTGCCTGACCGGTGTGAGCCAGGTGGAGAGAGAACAAACAGATATTTTTTGATGATGTTACTTTACTCTGTGACTAAACATTAGTATGACAGTTAATATCCAGACATTTATCCTGAATGTACATGGTTCTGTACTGGTGCACTCTCGAACAGAGAAGCCATTGTCATTGTTCCTCTTCAGTCCTGAGCATGATTGTTTCATGCTGGTGGCTGGTGCCACCTGGGGCCGCCTTTACCTTCCACATGATCTCCTGCATCCTCCCCACCTTTCGTGAGCCTCCCCAGCTCCTCCTGCAGTGTGTTCAGGGTTATCCTAGGCCTCCATCCACTGCTGTGCTGCTGCCCCACAGGTCCAAAGGCTGAAGAGGGCAGTGGGTCTTGGGGGAAGGGTCTTGGAGGTCCAGTGGTATGGGGCCCACACAGGACACTGGCTGGAAGCAGAAAAGATCCCATAGTTCCTCCTCCTGGTCTGACACCATCCTTGCAATTCTGTAACATCAGAAACAGAGACTCACAACGAAGACTCTGGTCAGTGCAGACCACCTTTCTTTTTTATTAGCTGAATTTTCCTGTTAAACACTAAATGCTAAACTAGGTTAAACCAATACAAAAACATGCCATTCTGCATTGTTGTACAATTTGTAGCAAATTAAGGATTCTAGGCTATTACAAAGCATTTATTGTGGTAGTGTAGTGTGTCTGCTATTGCAGGAAACATTTGAAGAGGACATTTCAGAGCCCTCCCCAATTTCCAATGAATGCAGATTGTAAAAGACTGTGAAGTTTCAGAGCAGCCCCAGCAGGGCCCCTGGCACTTCCCACAGCAGCTCAATTGACAGGAATTTAATCAAAACATGTCTCATTCCACTGCTGTGTGAACAATGTGTTTTTCCCCCCTCATCTCTAAAGTAGGTTGATAAGTGGTGTTATGACATGTAATATCTATTGTGCAATAGTTCTACTCTTCTGTCACACAGGTTGATCCTGGCATTTAAGAATGTTCCTCGAAGCCAATACTGTCCATTGTATCAGAGCAATTCAGGTGGTGATACCTATAATTACTGGGAGTTTTGAACCCCCACCCCCTCGCCAATTGTTACCTCCAGACAGGTGGGTATTTCGGGAGTGTCGTTTGACCTTGTCATGTGACTGGGGTTAGGTGTCGACTAGTAGTAGTTGTATAGCTGTCATGGCAGACCATCAATCACCTGGTTATTGTTTTCAGTAGAGGATGCCTTGGAGGCAGGAGCTGGATTATTTTACAGGAGAGCAGCAGGGAACAGCACCACTGCTCTGTTCCTTAGGAGTATCTCATTCATGCCCAGCCCTGTCCTGCTGCTTCTGTTTATGACGTTTAAACTTGTGCTCCCCTGCTGGTAGCACAAAGCCGCTATCATCTCGTGTCCTTTGCGTCATAAGATCGTTTTGTTATTTAGAAACCAAAGTACTTTTCACATGCTTGACGCCAGGCCACGTAGCTGCACACACGCGGCACTCGCCAAAACACGCCGTCCTCGTGGCGATGACGGACACACTCAGAGTGGATATATGGGCCTCCCTGTCCTGGGTGGCTAGAGCCCAGCTGCAGCACCCCCAGCGCGCTAACCCGGCCCGACCCTTCTCAGGCTCCCGCTGGGCCGCTCGTTTGCTAATCTATTGTGAAGCACGCAGCCTGTGGGCACCATCCGTCCCGTTGGCTGCGACAGATGGACAAATGGTTATGAGCACTGATAAATGCTATCTGTTTCTCCTGTCCCTTTGTATCCATTAGCTACCTACTGCATTCACACAAAAGTTGTTTCTGCTCGTAAATTTTTCCTCGTTGACTGTAGGTCACAATTCACGAGAGAGCCTGAGGTACGAACCAGGCAGGAGTAGGTGTTGCACAATTTGTTATGCCGTTAAAAGGCTAATGGAGGCGCACCTGGCTGAGAGTTTCAAAGACAGTTTTGCAGCCTTCTTGCATTCCTGTCCCGCCCTTCCTTTTATTGTTACACTTTTGAGGACTGTTTAGGAGGCACCTTTGGGGACCCCCTCAGTCCTAACCCACCAAGTGTCTTGCACAGCGTCTGCTTGGTTTGTTTTCCATAGCGTTGCAGCTTCCAGGATGCCTTGTGAGCATGTGCTGCCCTTCACATTAACTGCCGCCTGCGTCATTGCTGCTGCGATCTCAATTAGGGTCTGGTGGCTTTTAATGAAAATGATCCCATTTGTTTCATGTGGCTTAATGAGCTGCTCAGACTGCTGCTGTAAAAGACCCCACAGCGCGTGAACGTCGGAGCCCAGTGCCCTGCCAAAAGGTACCTCATTGTTCTCAAGTTGCTCCACTGAAGTATAAACCACAAAAAATAGGACAGTAGGCCAGAAAGCACTGGTGCTTTCCACAGCCATTCATTAGAGGAGTAAGTTTATCAGATGTTAGTTTTATTAGGTGGGTTCTTTGAATCAAAATGAAAGGAACATATGTCCCATATTTAATGCCCACACGTAGGATGTTTGGTTTGAGGAAGCCTGATTGATCCTGAGAAAGCCATTGGCAGCCCTAGCCACACACACACTACTTTTGCGGGGGATGTTTAACTGAACTTGTATGCCCCCCTTCTCTTATTATAGCTAATGAGGACAGGTCTGTCGTTAGGCAGCTTACTGAGAAGCAGAAAGCTGACAAAGGCTTTAAATTTGGCTGTTTGACCTCGACAGAGTCTGTGGACAGTGACAGAGAAGCACCAGCTCAGTCAGCGACAGTCTGTAGACAGTGACAGAAAAGCACCAGCTCAGTCAGCGACAGAGTCTGTGGACAGTGACAGAGATGTACCAGCTCAGTCAGCGACAGTCTGTAGACAGTGACAGAAAAGCACCAGCTCAGTCAGCGACAGAGTCTGTGGACAGTGACAGAGATGTACCAGCTCAGTCAGCGACAGTCCCTAGACAGTGACAGAGAAGCACCAGCTCAGTCGGCGACAGAGTCTGTGGATAGTGACAGAGAGGCACCAGCTCAGTCGGCGACAGAGTCTGTGGACAGTGACAGAAAGGCACCAGCTCAGACGGCTACAGTCTGTGGACAGTGACAGAGATGTACCAGCTCAGTGGGTAACAGAGGCTGTGGACAGTGACAGAGAAACACCAGCTCAGTCAGCGACAGAGTCTGCGGACAGTGACAGAGAGGCACCAGGTCTAGTTGGTGACAAAGTCTGTGGATAGTGACAGAGAAGCACCAGCTCAGTCAGCGACAGTCTGTGGACAGTGACAGAGAGGTACCAGCTCAGTCAGCAACAGTCTGGATAGTGACAGAGAGGCACCGGCTCAGACGGCGACAGTCTGTGGACAGTGACAGAGAGGTACCAGCTCAGACGGCTACAGTCTGTGGACAGTGACAGAGAGGTACCAGCTCAATCGGTAACAGAGGCTGTGGACAGTGAATTAGAGGCACCAGCTCAGTCGGCGACAAAGTGCCCTCTTTTTCCTCGGACAGCCAGAGCAAAGTCATGGACTCATTTTTTTGAAGGTTTAATCACAAAGACGTGATCGCATCCACCCGATAAGCTAATTAAGTTGCAGATGGTCTTTTTATTTAAGATAAATGTGTGTTTTCAGTTTACAAGCATAGTTTACCTTATTTCCTTTATTGAGGTTACCTGCTAGCAGGTTGAAAGGCATGCCAAGTTTCATATAAATACAGTATGAAGTCAATTTTTTTTATAATACAAGACAAAACAGTATTTCCTCTATAGTATGTTGGGAGCAATTCTGCCATGTAGTTAAAAAAAGTTGGCGGAACGTCAGTAATGCTGTGGCAACTGAATTATCAGATACAAATAAAGTTTTAAGATTTGTCTCAAATATCATTGAGGTTAAAATGTCATTGGGGGTTCACGGACCTTGCGTTTGAATGGGTGTGGTGTTAGTCCTGAGTGTCTTATGCATGCCTCTTTCCTGCACCATGGTTTTCTGCAGGCTTGTGCAGTGTCCACGCAGGGTTTACTGATGTTCTGTAAGCAGACAGTACTCCTGCAGAGCAACAGGGACCAACACAATTCTGTCGCCCGTTTTCATGACATCATGCCAATTCCATAGTCATCCTCCTTAAGAACATGTGATTTACCATGAAGATGTTAATAAAGACCATCTTAATCACACTGCCTTTATTTGCACTTGATCATCACACCGTGACACTGTTTTACTGTGAGTCCCCCTTGTGTGCTTCTGCAGTCACCCAGATGATTGTGTACACTGAAGCCTGCAGGACGTACACGGTTCTGTACTGGTGAACCACGTGGAGGACAGGAGCTTCCATTGCCTCACCATCTTTATTCCACAGACAGCACTTATTGCATTTACTGAGAACTAGTTCCCAGTAATGACTCTCCGCTGTGCTCTTGTAGCAAACGATGTTGGAAGAGTAGAAAGTAAAAGATTAATACCTTTACTGTTTACATGTTTTTCCTAAGGAGTAGATAAGAAGGTTAGAACTGCTACCTGGTGCCAAATCTATGGTGAACACACGTGTGTGTGAAGCGTACTGATGGGCATGCAGCCCGGTGCATCGCTAGTCGCGGAGATGGTGGAAAGACGCATAACAGTACTTGAAGGAATTCACTCTTTGACTTTTATATTGACCTTGTACTGACCTACTGGATATCCATAATTAACACTAACTTTGGCAGTTAACTATACATCCACAGCACTGGTTCAAGCTAAATGCAGAAAGTGTCTGGACCATAAAGAATATCAGAGATACCTTCTACATTAACATTTCACCAGGCCTGGTGACCTTCAGTGTATCAGACGGAACTGAAATGAGAGATTGAGATACCAATCTCTCTGGATCGCAAGTCAGATGGGATCATTAACTTTTGTCTGTTGCGGAGTTAATCATTTGGAACAGTGAAGACTCAAAAAAAAATAAAAAAATCCAAATACCCATTCCTTTTTCTAACATCCTTATTAACTAAAAATCTTTTCAGACTGTATTTCCTCCAGATGTATTTAAATTTATAGTACACAAGTGTCTTTTCTCTGTTAGCCTTGCACTTAAAGGTGTACTCTGTACTGCAGTGGTGAATTAGTCATCTGTATTTGAGCAGCACGGAATCATCAGCCAATTCGCAGGTAAGTGTGAAAGGCTCTGGACGTTTTCGTTTTGTTTAACGGCCTTGAAGGACTTCACTCTCGGGGAGTCTGTTGTCCCAAGAACTGTTAAAGACACCCCCCCACTGTCTTGGGCAATATTTGACATATCCTAGAAACAACTTGTCATTGAAGAATCTTGTTTGCAAAATCTCAACAGTGCTTTGTGGATGTTAACAGGTGCCTTTATCTAGCGTAGGTTTGAAAGGCAGGAGATGTGTGTGAATGTATCGTCCTGATAAAACTGTCCCTGCAGGAGTGCGCTCCACACTGACGAGTGCGCTCCACACTGACGAGTGCGCTCCACACTGACGTGTCATACATAGCTACAGGAGCTCCTTGGGTGTTAAGTGAAACATATGGTGACAAATAGTGACAGAAATAACCTGCCCCCCCAGGCCCCGTCCTCTCCTCAGATCAGACCCTCAGTGAGGAGCCATCCCCCCATCCATGGCCAGGGGGTTAGGTCTGTGTTCAGCGCATGCTTTTGGTAAGGGGTGATGGGGTCGTGAAAGAGCAGTCTGTTTTTAATGATGTGTAGCCATGAGGGGGTCCAGCGTGACCTCTGTGTTGAGGAGGGGCATGCTATGGTCGTGCAGAGACACCTCTGTGCTTCCAGGTCAGGGGTCACGCTCCCTCATCACTGTGCAATGCAGCTTTATGGTGGTACTGTCATCTCCACTGAAGCCTTGTTAAAAGGCAGCGGATCAAGCCCCACTGTGACTTTGCGAAGGAGAACCCCACCCCCCCTTGCTACTTTGGTAACTGCCCCCCCCCCCAGTCTGGAAATGACAGATACAAGGAAGTTTCTGATGTCTGACCAGTTTTAGTGGAGGTGTGCCCTGTCAGTGTACTATTTGCTTGTGTTCTTATTGCGGTTATAGCTGAAAGCATAGTTGAATAATTCAACAAATTATTGGTACAAAGACTAGTAAGGCAGAGCTGTGTGAAGCTCCTTTGAGTTCCTTTCTGAATATGTAACCTAACAGTGATTTAATGGCAGACATTTTCTGTAAACTTTCTCCATCAGTTACCCTGACAATTAAAGTCTGAGCCATAATATCAGGAGAAACATATAGATTTTAAAAATAGCAATTTTAAAATTGTGTTTATTGCAGTTGGTAGACATAAAATAATAAATACACACAACTTTACAGAATTTTTTTTTCCTCATTTGAAATTGTATATCAACATTTGTTGGCATGTTTTTTTTTCTTTTAAGGAATTCCACTGGGATCTGTTTGTATACCTTTTCCCCACCATCTGTTGTGGACACAAGACTCAAATCAGCATGTACAAATCTCTCTTCGCCTTCCAGGTGTGAGTCCAGACTTGCTCAGACCTTACCCCCTGAAGAGGCGCCAGTCAACAGACCATACTGGTGTGACGGTGACCCCTCCATGCCGTTGCCCTTTGACCTAAATGACATCATCAGCCGGGTGGAGTCTCTCTTGTGGAAGTAAGCAGCATTCATGCATTTTTTACAATTAACTTTAATAATTAATTATTTTCCAAAGAAATAAATAGAATTTCTCCCCAAATCTTAAACCACTAAATAATCCTAGATTAAGACTAATATAATATTGTAATAATGCTGCTAGTATGTTTTTTTTAATTCTGAGCTTACCTGTCTGTGCTCAGTCCTGATCATACTTACACACACAGTACCTGTCTGTCCTCAGTCCTGATCATACTTACACACACAGTGCCTGTCTGTCCTTAGTCCTGATCATACTTACACACACAGTGCCTGTCTGTCCTCAGTCCTGATCATAGTTACACACACAGTGCCTGTCTGTCCTCAGTCCTAATCATACTTACACACACATTGCCTGTCTGTCCTCAGTCCTAATCATACTTACACACACAGTACCTGTCTGTCCTGTCCTAGTTTGTGATTTTGTTGTAGGTCAGCCTCTGCACCAATAGTAACATTTTTTTGTGTCATTTTTGTGAACTGGGATTTACACGACTGTAAATATTTCTTTTGTTTTTCCTTGTCAGGCTGTAAAGGGGGGCAGTGTGTGTCAGCCTATATGGATCACTGAAGATCTGCCTTTTACACCATAGTCATTGCTTCTGAGACATGTGGCCAATAGGGAGCGTGCCATTCTCTCCCTGAGCCAAGGCTGCGTGGGTAAAGGGAAGCAGTGGGCATGTCACGGCGGGCAGAGGGAGATAATGGCAGCGCCAGTAGAGCACTGTTGTTTACTTGCTTTTTTCTTTAGCTAGTGCGATGACGGCTACTGCTATGACATACCTGTGCCAAACGAGCAGACTTGCTGCTCACTATCTGTTGCTACTCACTTTATGCCCACTTTGCCACATACGGCTTGTCGTATCTTTATTGTGCAAATATGTGTTGTTTTTCTAAATGCTTGTCATCACTTAGCGGGGCTAGGAGTGCGCCCCCCCCCCCCACTTGAAAGCCCTTCCTTGTCCTGCTAAGCCCACATGCTACAGCAGCACCCAAAATCAGACCTCCATATGCTCGCGTGTTAACAAGAACTGGGCGACGTGTAAATACGGTGCACTCACGCTGCAGACCGACACACTCTTCACACCACAGCCTATTCTCCCACATGTACTACATACTCGGCTTGTGTGCAAATCCCTCGTGTTCTGGCTGAAGTCATTAGGCCGAGTGCTAATCCTGGGCCTGGAGACACACCTCAGTGAGATTCTCTGTGTGGGCCTTCTCCTTCTTCTACGATGACCAGTACCAATGATAACATCAGAGCACCCTCATTATCGAGCACCAGTCCCTTGCATTTCATAGACGCTGTTGTTTTCTAGCTTTTTTTAACCGAGTAGTGTTGAGAGCTGTCAAAGTGAGAGATAGATTTTTTAGACTGCAAAGCAGGATGTATGAGTTAAATGACTAGACTGTGCTGAATGTCCTGTGTTTATGTTTTTCTATTTGTCCTTGATGAAGTAGAATTACCATATTGTAATAAGAATGCAAATAAATATTCCATGTTTTCCCAATTTTATAATGTTTCGGTGTTGTTTGTTGTGGGGTTGGAGTTGAATCTTTGCTGTGTTATGAACCTGCTTTCCTTCCCTGTAGCATGTGAAAGAAGCGAGCGTCCGTGTACGTGATTTGGGTCATACTAATGGGCATGTGTGTTCATCGCAGGTTGGAGCGTGTATTTACTAAGGACGTTTCATGTTGGTCTGTGATTTTCCCTAACCTGTACTGGTCTGCCACTTTAGCACTGTACATTACAGGAATCCAACCATTACAGTGGAAGAATTTTTTAGTCTCCATTGTCATCTGAACAGACCTTCTCTCTAATTCCTCAGTGTTTTTTGCCATACTTGCGCTGTTCTTACCAGCTCATAAATTAGCTACAGTGTTTTGTTCAGTGTTTCCCTTACATCATGGTCAAGTCATCACTTTGGTACTTTTTTAATCAATACGGCAATCTGAGATTTGTGGTATTTGTAAGTGTCAAAGCAGATGAATATGATGCCATGTATAGTTGCAGGCCTCTTCAGAAGGTTGCAGTTCTGTTTTTTACAGAGCATCAGTGAGCGAGGAGTGCCTGGTACGTGAGTGTGATAGCCGAACAGCCCTGTGCCGGCATTCTCAGGGGCACGCTCCCACCCCCCCAGTGATGTGATGCCTCAGGCGTGACCTTTGTGGGAGCCAGCTCGTGAGGGTGTGCCATTCTTCCTGATGGAGCAACAGGGCTTTTCATCTTCAGTGTTCTCCTGAGGTGTGTAAACCCAGGTTACAAGAAAACACCTAAAATCCCAGGACACTGTCAGGCCAGCCCAGGCCAACCAGAGGCCCCACACCCAGAATGCTCATATACTGTACATCATCTGTAACAGGTTATCCAGCCTGTGTACAGAAACATTAAAAAAGCTGCTAAGAGCTATTGTGCCTGAACAGGTCAGTCAGACAGACACTCTCTGTGCCATTTGGACTGAGTAATGCTGAGTGAAAAACTACACACTCAATCATCTGATTTTATGTACTGCTTCGAATGTTTTCTTTAGCTGGTAGTTGTGCCTTCTCTCTGAAGGCCTGTAAGCATTATGACTGGGCAGATATACAACCCAAAGCCGTATATTTGCTCAGTGTGTATTTGTGCCATTGGTCAGGGTGCCCATCCTGTGGTTCTCCCAGGGGAGGAGGCCTATGTGAGTATGTGAGAGGTGGATCAGGTAACGTCCATGTTGCAGTGTGACTCAGCGAAACAGTGGCTAACGTGTGCCACTGGGACATTCTTGCACCATGCCATAACTCAGAAGTAGTTCTCCCTGCACATCACAGAGCAGCGTGGTGAGGGCGCCTGCGTCAGGAAGGTGCCCACACTCTGAGTAAGGCTACATGCTCAGGTAGAAGTTCGGGCTGGGCACAATCAAATGGCCCTCGTTAGGAAAGGCACTTTGATATCCCCCTCTTTCCTCAACTGTTTGCCTGACCCACTTCCTGTTGTGCTCCGCGCCCGCTTCCCTGCTGAGCCTGCCTTCAGCTCTTGTCCTCTCCCATCTGAGAGCCGAGCTCGCTCTCGCTCCACACTGCGCTCCAACACTAGCACCACCCCCCTCAACCACCCACCCACCAACCACATTTGCATAATTACAGCTGTTTAGCTTCACTAGGAGATAGTAATACATTGTAGCGTTTTTCAGCAGCATTAGCAACGGGCCTCATTATTGGGGGAGACAGAGCTGCGCGTTTCTTATTTTCCGCCAAGCTACACGGACAGCCAGGGATAATTGAGTCATCTGCATCTCATCTAAAATGGATGAAATTCTTGTTTAATATCACTGGCCTTTGCTCCTGCTTAGGCTGAGGGAAGTGAGGGGGGCTTGCCTAACACCACAGAAGAAAAAAAAGATAAATGCTTAAAAAGGCTTTTAATTTCTCATTGCTGTGGACAGGCCTGATGTGCTGATTTAAAAGTTAATCACCCGCAAGGAATTAGTGTGAGCAAGCTGCTACACCTTGCTCCTTATTTACGGTTATCACATGTAATACATTTTTCACACTCCTGCAAGATAAAAGAGGCTATTAGGACAGTATTAAGATGTTCAGATAGCTGCCTCCAGGAGAGAGACTTGTGATATATTCATTAGAGGAAATGTTCACCTTATCGGCTTTCAACCTGAGGGTATCTGCATCGGTGACATCGCCAACACGAGCCCTGGCTGCCGCATGGCCATGCCTTGACTGACAGGTCTTCAAATAAGCCTTTGAATAACTCTCATCGTCAGCCTCCAAATATCTCAGGTGTCAAATTACATCCAGAGGACTCTCTGACCCCTCCAGTAGCATGGTGGATCTATTTATTTGCCTGTTTATTTTCCCCTCTTTGTTTGCTTTAAATATTTGCTGGAGAAATATTGAATTTTTTCACCCCCCCCTTCCAGTCAGAGTGCTCATATTCAGTTTATAAAGAGGAGAGAAGGTTGTTTATTTGTGAAAAGTGCAGGATAGGGTGGCTGTATTGAGGGGGGTCCTGAGAGGATCTGTGCTGTGCAGTGTCCCCCTGTGCATTGGCTGCTTCTCCCATCACATTCACCTCAGCACGAAGGCTTCCAATGTGCGGCCGGTGAACAGGGATGCTGCTGTCCTATATCCGAAGCACTGCATTTCCTGTGTGCAGCACATTCCCTTCTTGTTGCTGTTAAACCCACAAATGCAGATGGCAGTGCTGGGAGTGCTCTGGGCTCGATTTATACTCCTTGCTGTGTTTTCAGTGTTCTCACCTCACTGTATATCTCTATGTTATTTTGCTGTTGACAGTTGTTTTGGATGAAGGATATTAACAAGCTCGAGCCAAACAGAACCTGTCCTGTGCTGTTTGCGGAGCTCTTATGCCAGACAGAGCTAAACCGCACAAAGGAAGCTGAGGAACAAGTTGTTGAAAAAAATAATGACCTTTATATCATAAGGCAATACATATTACACACTTAATGTTCCTGTCTGAAGCCTTCTCCCAGGGAATTGATTTCTGTTTAAAGAACTGTGGTCGGTCAATAGCAGTCTTTCCTCACCACCTGTCCTTATGTATTAATGAATAGAACGGGGATCGTCGATGTGGGCTGTCTGCTGTAAAACCGTGCATGCTGATGAGGCTTGGTGGGGGGGTGTTGCCCCCAGACTGGGGCCATGGGGCTCCAATCAGCGTGATTGCTCTCTGGTACAGCGGTAGCCATTCTGCCTTCAACAATGGACAAACATTGCAGTCTCTTCCGTTACCTAGATTAATTTCTGCAGGTCGCTTCAGAAGGTCATGACCAGTCATTTGTCAAAAGCAGTCATGAAAGGATTGTCTTTATGTCATTTATCTTGATAAGTAATGAATCACACACTCAGTCTTCTTTTAACAGTCTGACTGCATTTTTTAAAAATCTATTTATTAATGTACTTATTTTACATTCTTATATCAACAAGAACAACTACTGTGTGACAAAAATATACTTGGGACCCATTTGCAAAATTACTGTTAATTTATTGCTTTAATAAAAATGTGATCACATGCATTTTTTAACAATATTTTTGTTTGCATGATCCATGTAATGCTGGTAGCTACAAAAGTGAGTGGATTAGCAAGGTGTAAAAGGAGCTACAGAGAAATGTCATCATCTGCCAAGCATGAGCATGCCTGAAATATGCGGACACATAGGGCTGTTTTCCACACACCTGGAATCTACTTCCTGAAGCATAAAGTTTATTTAAAAGGAACAGATCTGTAGAACAGCTTCAGGCAAGTGTTAATCTAGTAGTGTATGTGAATATTGCTTTTATGTTTGAACTGAGGTCACAGAGACGGAATGTGGACTTATTGAGGAAGAGATCGGGTTTTTGGTTGCAGGGGGCGTCTAGACACTCCCCAGAGCGCAAGACTAAAGACTGCTCTTAAACTGGCTTAGAAAGGCCAGCTAACATCTAGCGGGCATGTGCTGTGCATGTTCAAAGCGTCGGTTTTCGGCGGAAACCTTGTAACGGACGGAGTTCATGAAGCAGTCAGCAGGGGCATTGTTAGTCTGTTGCTGTTTGAGAACCATGACGACACCTGTATGCGGTTCCCTGGCAGCTCACAAATCTGAAGAGGAACCTTCAAAATAAGCCAAGGAGGCAGCCCTGCGAGAAGCTGGTTGTTTTATCAGCACTCAACTGCTCTCTGATGGCTGCAGACATAAATGGCGTGATATCAGCTTCCCTGATCAAACTGGCCATAGGGCTGCACACCTGTCCACTGTAAAAGGGAAGGAGAAACTGAACAACAGACATCAGACATGTCAAACGGTAACACCGGGCTCTGTTTTCCTGTGGCTTCTGCCCCTGGAGCTCTAGAGGTAGTTCTTACATGCCCCGCTCACAGGCAGAAGCTGCTAAGAAAAATATGGCAGGAATGTAGTTGCATTTAGCTGTTTTAAAAGCAATTCCAGACTCACTTTGCTTCTCAATTTGAGATCAACAGTTTTTTTTTTCCTAGAACTGGACAAAGAGAGAGACATAGAGAGAGTGCGAGTTCTTCCATCCCTCACTTTGTTCATGTCTTCCTCTCAGAGTAGAACTCCAGCCTTTATTCTCGTTCTCCATTTCCCTTGCGCTGTCCAGGGAGTCATTATTGCTTTGGTAAATATTTCATAGTCCTCAATTCTTCAGCACAAATCCACCTGACAACTGACTCTCATTTCTGCCCACAAACGCAAGAAATAAATAAATCAAATCAAATAGAAAAGTCTGCCTCTCCAGAGGTCTCCTCCTGAAATTTACATTCAGGTTGATCCATAACATTTTTTTGTTGTGGGCTTTAACAGAACCTGCTCTTTTAAAGAGATTCTCTGGCTGTTGTCAAATCTGTGCCCAACATCGCTTTGCTTTCTGAAGCCTCTGAATTTTTTTTTTGTTTTACCTCCCCCCTCTTTTTTTGCTTAGTTGAAAGGCAGAGGTTCAGAGGCGGCTGAGCTTGAGAGGAAAGTGGGAGAGGGTGTGAATACTAACCCACTTCTGTCTCCCCGTTTTGACCTTGAAGAGCCCAGTAAACAGGGCTCTCTCCCAGCCTCACCTGCTCACTTTATTCTGCTGGGTTACAAGCTTGGGAGGAGGAGGGTGGCTTTGAGGGAGGGGGGCTTCAAGGCACTCTCGCCAACACCTGCACACACATTTTTGCTTGGAGTTTTTTAAATAGACTAGTCCAGAATATCTGTGATTGCTAAGGGTTACTGTACAGGTAAAATTATCAAGTACAAGGACAAATACACATCCAAAGGTCAGCATTTATTAATGCAGCTCTTTATTAACATTTGTTGGAGTTATTTAGTGAGAAGCAGTGCACCTTGGCCTGAAATTGTCCCGGCGGTATTGCTGAGGTCTTTTGTGAAGGTTGCAACCAAATAGCCCCTCAGGGCTGTAAGACATGAATCAGCTGAGGAAAATGGACCGAGGCAGTAGCTTTTTAGCTGTAGGAATACTGCGTATCTGTCTGGGCGGACTGGAGAAGATGGTGACTGCAGCGGTGGTCTCTACACACTGACATCAACAAGCACAAAGTCAGTGCCTAACTGCACCACTCTGCTCTCCCGTGCCTCTGACGTGACGGCTGTGTGCCCACAGGAACCTTGGGGAGATCCTCTGGTAGACACACACTGGAGGAACATCCAGGTCAACTTGCACCCGCTTTCCTACTCCTATCATTAACTCCTTAATAAACTAGTTGTCCATCACTACATGAGATACAGTCTCAGGACACCACGTGTCAGTGTAGCAGGCTCTGGAGTATGAATTTCTCTTACTTTCACAGTCCTCATAAGGCAGAATAAATCCTTATTTATCCTATGGCAATATGAGCTGCTGCTGTTGGTTGTTGATGATGGTATGGCCCCTGTGTGTTCTTAATAAGGAGCAGGCGTGTAGGACAGGAGAGTCTCAATGTAATTAAAATACACTCCAAGTTACTGTGTTTGCAGCCAGTAATACTCACCATGACATCTGCTTCCTCAGTCTCCTCTCTTTAACCCTGAGTTGGTATTTGTGCCGTATGAACTTGGTAAAAAATTATTTGTCCCTTTATTTTGTTGATAAGGGGGGTGTGCACTTGGGTAATGTTTTTTGTATGACTTGTTATAACTACTGACATTTATAATAATTGCATGTAATTGTAATGTCAGGATGTATCAATGCTATTGCAGCCATGTTAATAAAAAAAAAGAAATGTACTAAAGCAAACCAACAAAGTTAATAAGCGACTCACAACGTTACTGAATTGTGGATTTTTGTCAATAAAGATTGCTCTACAGTTGAATCCCATCATTCACCGTCTTCATTACATTAATATACAGTATACAAACACGCACATTGCAAAAGTGATGTAGAGGATTCCCACGAGATACACACATGCAGACAATTCAGGTTTACGAGGAGGGCCTCTACACTGGCTTGCAAGACTCCTGTGCACATTACCCAGAACCCCATGGGATTCTGCACACTGTGCAAGCAGCTCAGTGCTGTGGCTCGATCATCACTCTGTGTCCACTTTGCACTTGTACAGCTGTGTCTGCTGCATTACGTCCACCTCTTCATCTGTTCCTGGTTTGCTACATTATAGCAGTTTCAGTTCCAAAAAGATCCACAAGCTAGATATTAAAGTCTAAAATTGGCTGTGATAAAGTATCTTAGTTGAGGACAGTGTTAGAGTTAGTATACAAGGACACCGTTTGTCTTTATCTGATGAAAGTGCTGTGTGCTTGTTTGCTGAATGTGGTTTTTCACAAGTTCTTTTCTGCTTTTACAGATAGTAGAATTACATAAGCACAACATGTACATACTGTTTGTGAATCTAGTCTTAATAACGTAAGTATAGAAACGCTTCAGAACAAGTAAAAAGCTGCATTACAGAGTATGTAATGATGGGAAAATGCAGTGTCGTTTTGTATATGTACATGTCCATATTAACAGGATATACTGTTAGCATAAGCAGCTGTTAGTTTCAAAGCCCAAGAATGCATAAAAAAATTCCTATTGAAATGAATACTAAGTATGTTTTTAGTTTACACTTCACAGCCTAAGAGGACATCCTGAGCACATTGCAGGGGAAAACTGTACATCTCAAAGACATGCATTGCATTGTACATGCACCCTTTTGTACTATGTTATACAGTACATTTCACACAGTCATGTCTTATAGGACATAAGAGATAATATAAGAATGTAAGAACAGCTATTGCCAATTAAGGAAACGTACTTGCTTTTAATTACTACACATGAAATTATTTTGCTGAAGTCTAAGAAGTGATTTCTAAAGTAATACTTACAAAGGTCAGCCAGTCTTCCCAGTTCACATTTTCATAAAACAGGAATAAGGCTATTAAATGGTGTTTGGTGTTTACATTTTATATATGGGCAGACTAACTGCTTGTGTTATTGTGTATAAACCTCAGGTGTGTCTTTACCTATAAAGGCTCCAGAACAGTTAAAAGCCAAAGGTGCTATTTGTATCTCTTCAGTCACTCCTGCATCGGGTTTTCTGAGCCAACCCACAACACCAGCACAGTTCTGGGAGCTCGTCAAGCGAGCAGAGGCGTCGGTAGTGGGCAAAATAAGGTTTAACAGGACTGCCAAAGTCATATTGTTTATGTAGCACTCCAAAGAAATCCGCTCTTTTTATGACACTTCACCAGAGTAAATTGTGGGGAACAAATCCTCTGTGCAGCTTTGCTTTAGGGATGGATCCCGGCCAAATGCAGACTGAGAGGAAACCGTTTCTGAGGCTCGGACTCAGACCACATCCCTGCTCCAGAAAACGGGTGCATTTTCATGCTGCTTGGTCTAAAACCTCTGTGTTGTCAAGGAGAATCCTGAAGAAGGGGACATGGTGGGTGGTATGGGGGGGGCTGTGTGGGGTCGGGGGGCTGACATCATTGAGAGTGAGCGTACAGAAGGCTAATTCATATCAGCACAGCACACTGCCTGTCACACACACGCAGCCTCCATCTCTGCTCAGGGACTCCCAGGGCCGCAGGACCACAGCAGTACGACTCCTCTGGCTTCTGTCACTGGCAGCCTTAAACACATCCAAACCAAAGGGAATGTAGAATGCTCTCTGCTCTGTTAGGAGCCCATGACTAATGTATGAAGGTCGTTTACAAAAGTGTTTGCCATGCACTGTGTGTCAGTGTGTTTACTGTCAAGATCGCCCAAGTTTGGTCATCTTTAATTTGCTAAGTATTTCTCTTATCATGCTTCACAGTGCGAATCAGCGATCAAGGGAAGGGCTTGGCTTTGACACCAGTGTACATCTGTTCTGGGATCAGTGCTTAGATTACAGCGTGCTACACAGAGAGCCGTGCTTCAAACAGGCATGCCGGAGCGGCCCGCTGCCTCGCCGTGTCCCTGTGCTGTCTTTGTTGTCATGGCTGCATTGGTGAGACACGCCACTCAACACCTCTGAAAACAGTCCAGAAATTGCATTCCACCGTAGGCCTTGCCATTTTAATTTATTCTTAATTCCACCATTTAACCAATACATAATTCATTTCTTCAAACAACACTGCAGATGGTTTATCTCAACCTCATCCTCATTCTAAATTCTGGAGGACTAAAAAGATTTTAAATTATTCACAAGATGCCAAGGAGCACTTTTTCAGAGTTGAAAAAATAATAATAAAAAACCAGAAAGGCTTTCATATACAGTACAGCTGGTTGGTTTCAGCTTGTTTCATGTGCAGATACTGAGACCAGGAATAGCCACGAAATCTTCACTTAGGGCATTAGAATAAAGCCAGTTTGTTATAAATGTGAACCGACAGTGGATTTGGAAAACAGATGCATACAAATGCATCATGGTCTTGTCTCTGCTGTCCTTTTCTCTTAGCAGGTTAATTATTCAGAAAGAATTCCTTGATTAAAGTTTCAGCAAGCCTGGAACAAAAGGTCCTGGCTGAGCCTAATGCTCTGCATATGCAGGAGGACAGCTTGCTGAGGACTGCTTGTATCTGTTTGCACACAGCACACATACATATTCCAGGCCACGCACCGTAGGGTCTGGTAAATAACAGCACTCTGAGGCAAGATTTGTGCCTTTCTCAAAGAGTATAATGGGTACCTCAAAGAGTACAGCCCCATCAGTCCCACTTTCACCTCACTTCTTCCTTATATTCCAGCTGAGAGCTCTCCAGTTCTGTAACGGAGACTGTCAGTGAGCATAGGTGGGGCTGACTTGTGTACATAAATTCTTCGTGATGATCGGGAGGGCTCCATAGTTAGGATGGACAAAAGGATTAGATCACTGACACGCTGCAACTGGTACAGTGTCAATGTATGTGAGCTACAATTGCAATGAGCTGGCTTGCATCCAAGATTTTAGGCCCACAAGTTTCTGCACCGTAATGGTTCTAAGATATTTCTGAGCAGAGCATGGCAAATGTAAGCAATCGGATTCCATGTCCTGTACAAATGTTTATTGTTCCCGTTCTCTTCTCCAGATTTCATCACATCAAAATGAATCAAGATCCACTCGATTCACTTGCTGACACAAGACTCATTTTTTATTTAAACTAACCTCCATAAATTCTTCTGTATAAAAGTATATAGCTTCAGGTACATGACTTGAGAAAGAATTGCCTTAGGGCTGTGTTCTGCACTGATGTCCCATGGAGAGTTCTCATCTCCTCTTCTTACTTTCTTATCAGCTTTTCAAACTGTAACCCTTCTGAAGTTGCCCTTGGTCTTACATGTGTAGCAGTAATTATAAATGAGGCTAGTAAGATCTGTACAAAACCATCAAACATTTTACAGCATGCTGCTATTGTAATAAAGATCAATAGACATGATATGAGCCTTCATTTGATGAAGAGCTGCTTTCTTTCCTTCAGTGTGACGTGTGTATCGTGGATCTTTTTTTTAATTGCCATTTGTTCAGCCCCCTGAGACGTACCACTCCAAGAGGCTGTCTTTTGAAAAATGTGCAACAATTAAGCACTGTGTATGTTTTTCACCAGCCAGGAGGCAGCTGTGTCTGGTGCCAGCTCTCAGAGGTGAGGGTGGTCTGGGTTAGACTGGCACTGACTCATCACTCCCATACCTTTGTGAAATGGATGGGTGTACTTGGAGAAACCCCGTATCTCGATAGGCTTTGTGCTATGTGTGTAGGGAAAGCAGTGGCTTGAAGAAGGCACCTCTCCAGTTTTTTATTCCATTGTTTGTTTAGCCAAATTGCTTTACAGATCCATCCATTGCCCATCCTCATACCCTATACAGTGTCACTGGTGGCCTGGGGCCAGTCCCAGGCAGTCTAGAGCACAAGATACAAAGGGACACTCTGGACAGGGTGCTGACCCACCCCAGGGCATGCACGCACAGACACAGACACATACACGCTATGGTAAATTTAAGGGTGTCCAGTCCACCTTACAAGCATGTCTTTGGGCTGTGGTACGAAACTGAAGAATGTGGAGGAAACTTATGTGTGTGCAGGGAAAACATAGAAACTCCACACGCAGGGTTTACACACAGTGCCGGGACCCAAATTTGAACCCATGACCCAGGAGAAGTGCAGCAACAGTGCCACCCACTCGTACTATGATACTGAGATGTTCTGCACATTTGGACAAAAATCACTGATCCCAAACAACAGTGATTAAATTTAAACATGCTGTGGAAACAGGAAAAAGAACACTTAAATGTACCCATTATAATGCCAACTAAAAAAGTAAATTAGCAGCTAAAATAATTCTAGTACACGTGACATGCACGTGTACTATTATCCTTGTAAGTCACTTTGGACAAAGGCGTCTGCTAAATAAATAAAATGTAAATGTAAAATGTTCTATATCACAATTAGAACAACTGCCTGTATAAAAGTCTCAAATTGGTTTCCCCTACCCTACTGCTCTATATCAGAAGTAAGCAGAAAGTTCGTCACTGCTTTCCTTATCAGCTCCAGACACCATAGATGTGCCAGGGTTCTCTCTCCATAGATGTGCCAGGGTTCTCTCTCCATAGATGTGCCAGGGTTCTCCCACTATAGATGTGCCCAGGTTCTCTCTCCATAGATGTGCCAGGGTTCTCTCTCCATAGATGTGCCAGGGTTCTCCCTCCATAGATGTGCCCAGGTTCTCTCTCCATAGATGTGCCAGGGTTCTCCCTCCATAGATGTGCCAGGGTTCTCCCTTCATAGATGTGCCAGGGTTCTCCCTTCATAGATGTGCCCAGGTTCTCTCTCCATAGATGTGCCAGGGTTCTCTCTCCATAGATGTGCCCAGGTTCTCCCACCATAGATGTGCCAGGGTTCTCCCACCATAGATGTGCCCAGGTTCTCTCTCCATAGATGTGCCAGGGTTCTCCCTTCATAGATGTGCCAGGGTTCTCCCACCATAGATGTGCCCAGGTTCTCACTCCATAGATGTGCCCAGGTTCTCCCTCCATAGATGTGCCAGGGTTCTCCCTA